>JZLH01S0217217.1:40743-52339 GCA_001188425.1 Eucidaris tribuloides
GCGTGATCGGATTTGGCCCAAACTTGACAGGTATGATCCTTAGGTGGTGGGGATTCAAGGGTCCTTAAGTGGTACATCTGGCCCCCTGGAGGCCCCGGGGCAAGGTCCTAAAGGGCCAAAAGTAGGTATTTTTCAAACTTCTTCTTCTGTAAATCCAGAAATAGTTCAGGCAAGCCACTGTGTGTGTAGATACCTCATTATGTGCTGAATTAATGTTCCTCGTGACAATGCCCAGGGTTGCCCTGTTTGGCCCCTAAGGGGGGAAAAGTTTTGGGGTAGGGCCCTATGGGAATAATTCACATTCACATTAATGGATTTAGACCAAACTTGGTAGGAATTATCCTTAGGGGGAGGGGATAGAGGGTTCTTGGAATGGTACACCTGACCCCCATGGGGGCCCAGGGGGCAGGGCCCATAAGGGCCAAACTAGGTAACTTTCTAACCACAAGCTTATTTGTAACCAAACTAGGCTGGTAGATGCATAACAGGGACCTCAATGTTATATGGGGGTCAAAGGTCACATATGTAGGTCAAAGGTCAAATAAAGTCAAATTTCTGCAAGTTTCTTCTTTGGTTGGTATCGGCCCATTGGTGACTAACTTGGATGGTAGATGCTACATGTATAGTGACCTCAATGTTAAATTGGGTTTAAGGTCACATAAGTAGGTCATAGGTCAAATGTTAAGATATTAGGGCGTGCCTTCTTTTTATAAAAACGGATGTTGAATTTAATTCAATTTGGCAAAATCAGCTATATGGCAAGGGGATTCAAAGTTTTTCAACTGGTTCATTTGGCTTTGATGGTGCCTAGGTATCAGGCTCCAAGGACCAAAATTATATGTATAACTGATGTTCTTTGTATGGGTAACATAGAGAGTTTGCGAGACCTCAGGTGAGCGTCGTGCCCCCCACGGGCTCTTGTTTTCTTTCCCTTCCGCCTTCCCTCCTTTCCCTTCCTCCTTTCTCCTTCCTCCTCCCCTCCTTCCCTCTCCTTCCCTCTCCTTCCTTTTCACCCTCCTCTCCCCCTCCTCACACCTCCTCCTTTCCCCTTCCTTCTTTCCCCTTCCTCTTATCCCCCTTCTTTCTCCTTCCTCCTTTTTCCTTCCTGTTTTCCCCACCCCTTTCCCCTACTCTTTTCCCCCTCCCCTATCCCCTACTCTTATTTGTGCCTGCCCCTCCTCCATTTGCTTCCCTCCCCTCCACATCCTCTATCCCCCTCCCCCTCCCCCTCCCCCCCCCACTTACACAAATTTGTGGCTGATTTTGTTGAGGCAATATCTTTGCAAATAGCAAAACATGTATGGAAAGGTTATGAGCAGATAGATACTCTGTAAATCTGTCAACATTATATATATCCATTGGAGTGGACAGGGAAGAGGGGCTCGTACCGGGCCTCTCAAAACATGGTGGGGGGCTAATTCCCCCCCCCCCTTGAAAAAAAAGGAAGAAAATAATCAACTCAACATTTCTAATGCATCTGATTTGAATAAATATAAAAATCCCCTCCCCCAATCTGAAAGAGGATTATAGACATTGATTGACATTGTGAGATATTTTGTCAAATTTAAGTGAAATATACACATGCAGTTTTTGTTGTGTAAATGATCGCTTTTGTATCCAGTTCTTGCTTTCGTCATGGAGTTTGTCTTGCTATTCGTTTCCTTGTTTAGGCTGTGGCGTGTGCAGAGGCCGGTGTGACACTAATTTCGCCATTCGTGGGACGTATTTTTGACTGGTACGTCAAAAACACAGGCCAGAAAGTCTTTAAGCCAGAAGACGACCCTGGTAGGTCCAACTTTTAGATTTTACAAATGTCCAACAATGTATGGAATCAGTTATATAAATTATATAAATTTATTTATTTATTTATTTATTCATTTTTAGCTCACCTGAGCCGAAGGCTCAAGTGAGCTATTGCGATTGCTTTTCGTCCGTCATCCGTGCGTTCATCGTGCATCGTGCGTCGTTAGTAAACTTTTAGACATTTTCAGCTTCTTCTTCAAAATGCATGATTGGATTTGGCCCAAACTTGGCAGGAATGGTCCTTAGGGGGTGGGGATTCAAGGGTCCTCAAATAGTACACCTGGCCCCCTAGGGGCCCAGGGGCAGGGCCCTAAAAGGCCAAAAGTAGGTAGTTTTCAAACATCTTCGTTCTCTATATCCAGAAATAGTTTAGTTAAGCCACTTTGTGTGAAGATACCTCTATGTGCTGAATTAATGTTCCTCATGACAATGCCCAGGGTTTGGAGGCCCTAGCGGAATAATTCACATTTACATCATATTATCGACCAAACTTGGTAGGGAATGATCCTATGGGGGGGGGGATAGAGCGTTCCTAAAAATGTACACAGTGGCCCCATGGGGGGCCCAGGGGGCAGGCCCATAAGGGGGGGGCGCCGCCGGGGTTTGTAAGGCCAAACTTGGGGATAGGTAGGTGCATGCACAGGGACCTCATCTCTATTTGGGATCAGAAGGTCACTTATGTAGCGTTCAGAAGGTCAAATGGATGGTCATATAGAATGATACCTGAAGTCTCCTACCTGGACATCGGTCGGAAATGTGGTCTTAAAAGATGCGGGAGATTCGGGATGGAAAGAGTGATGAACCTCACGCGGAGCTATTTAGCGTTGCAATATTGCGTTGAAACGTCAAGAGGGGAGGGGGGGGCGGGGGGGCTCCAGGGCCCCGCCAGGCAGTTGGAAGTTGAGAATTGGAACTGGAAGTTGCGGGATTGAACTTGAAGGTCAAAAGTAGGAGGTGATATTTCCTCTTGAGGTTTTCTGAAGGCAATGTGGGCAGAGCAGAAAAGAAGAAGGGGTTTTTTTCTCGTTGATATATGTGTATATCAATCATTATTTATGCAAATTAGTCGCATCTCATTTCAATGTCATTCTACAACTTTTCTCCGGGTGTGCAAAAGCGTTACAAAAATCTGACAACTGCTGACAAAAAGTTTGGCTACAAAGGACCGTTGTCATGGGGCGCGTCATTCCGCGAAGTTGGGCGAAATAAGCGAACTTGGCTGGCCAGCGATTTTCTCACAATCAGGTAAATGAAGATACCTCTATATGCAGTGGCGTACCGTGGGTCAACCCATGGGGGTGGGGGGCACCCTGTCTTTCCCCCGAATATGTATCTTTAGATGGTGGAGTTTAAAGCCACTAGCTAACATTTACCACAGTTAAAAAATGTGAGCTATACATAATCCTCCATGCTTCAAGTGTCTTTGATAAGGTCTAAAAATAGAGCCCTGAAGAAATTGTATTTCAAAATGATTATTTAGTGCTTCAAAAAAGTGAAAATCGTAAGTTGACCGGATTCACCTGCCCATTTCCTCCCATAGACTTACTGTGTGTGGATCTAGGCTATTTTTTACTCGCCCCGAGTACTAATTGTTTACTCATTCACATCTTGCCGGTGGCAGCATAAATTTCCAAACTTTCGTATTCTAGGGTGTTTACTTGTCCATTCAAACACTACTATGTAACTCAGATAGCAAAGTTTGACAAATCTTTAAATTCAAACTCCACAATGTTAGCCTATCACTGTAAGTGCTGCGTACGCCAGGCGTACATTAGGGGTACTGAAAATGTAAGCCTGCGTTTCGCAATGCAACTATTAAATTATTTCAGTAATTTTTAAATAATTTTTGCCATTTTTCATGTTTATGTTTACATAGATAAGTGTTTCCGCATTATGTCATAATTGGTGAAAGGGCAATTCTGCGAGCGAGCGGTTTGGGGAAACTTTGAAACTCCAAAAAGAAAAATGCATTTGTGTAGTATCCTTTCAAAGTAACATTTTATTTGACAGGAGCCACGAAACATTTTAAATGTGGGGAGGGGCTGACTATCTTAACGGGTAGGTTCCACTGGCCCACCTTAGAATCCCTAATAGGATATATGGTCCAGGGCGGGGATCAGGGGGCGGAGCCCCCTGAAGCTCACAGGTACTAGCAGTCTCATGAGGCTATATCATCCTCCTGACACTATTTCTTTCATGAAATAGACAATCAACAATAATTAAAAACTGCCTCACTTTTATAACTTTTGGCACTTCCGAAGTATTGTATTCTGAAATCCTGATAGTAGGTCATTAAAAACATAGTGATACTTATTAGGTGCCAGGGGGCGGAGCCCCCTGAAATTCATGAGTTTAAGTGAAATTTTGAGCTTATTTTGCTTCTCTGGTAACACTACTGTTTCATGAAAAGCAAAGTTATCAATAATTAAAAAACAACCCACTTTCAAACTTTTTTGCACTTCCTAAATTCTGTATTATGAACTGCTAATAGCAGGTTATTTCAAAACATTATAATTTGTCAGGAGTCAGGGGGCGGAGCCCCCCATAGCTCATGAGTTCTGTGTGTTTCATGAGTCAGTTTTTAACTTCTGTTAATACTATTGTTATGTGAAAAGGACAATCAACAATAACTGAAATCCTATTCTTAAAATACGTTCTTCTGAAAAAAATGAATCTTTAAGATTTTGCAAAGGGGTACTTACGATGAACCCCCTCACACCCGCGTATGGGCCTGTATAACCCCTCTATCTGATTTGAAACAAATGTGTTATAATTTAAATTTGTAGAAATGCAGAATGGTGCACACGCAAAAGCCGTGCCACGGTGATGGATTTTGCAAACTTAAACTTCTACACAAATTTGTTTGATTTTGATAAGAGTATTTACAATATGCCTACGCTATCGCTGCTTCAAATTGATTTAAAGAGGTAATCCTGCGAGCGAGCGCAGAGGGCGAGTGGTTTTGAAATCGAAAATAATTCTTGGGGAAGGCGTAAACTCATTCCATTATGCATTCTAGTTCACTGTAAATTGGTAAAATGTAATTTGTAATGGCTTATTTTTCAATGAAATAAAAATAGAACCCTAAATTTGCCCTACCAGACGAGCAAGCTTCCATAATCGTATTTCGTCACTTTTAACCATTTGAGCACTGGGGTGGGTGGAGTAAGTAAAAAAAAAAAATAGAGTAAAAGAAATATCTAACATTATACATATTCCGAAACATTTCAACGATTAAAAACAAATCAATCCACTCGAAATACACTCGGCAAAGTTTTTAACACACATTGAAATGGCCGGTAAGAGTATAATTTTCTGTATAAGCTGTAAAATCTCTGAATTTCAGCTCAAGTGTTCTGACACCTAAAAGCACAATAAAGACCATAAAGAGCAGTGCATAATAACTTCTTTTGAAATATACCACTTAACATGTTTAATTTTGCTGAATTTTGTAATGGTATATTGCGCCCAAAGCACGCAAAAAATTTTGACATTCATTTCTTACTTTATGCCCCTTCCGGCATGCGAGAAATGGATGGATGCTGTTTGATTAGACATCACATTTCACAAAACCCTGTACCCCCCCCCCCCCCCCCCCCAACCTGTAGATCTGCCACTTACAAAAGGTGTACTTTCCTCAATTCATAGCTCGGTTCGCCTGTGGTTTTTTCTTTCCTTTTTCTTTTTCTTTTTTTTTTCTTTTTTTTTTTGCCAGCCAATTGGGCCCCGCCCACCCGCTGCCGCAGTTACGCCCTTGTCGTATATTGGATGAATTATTGTTCCTCATGACAAAGCCAAGTGTGGCCCCGTTTGGCCCGTGAGGGGGGGCAACAGGTTTTGGGAGGGCCCTATGGGAATAATTCACATTTACATCATATTCTTCGACCAAACTTGGTGGGAATGATCCTTGGGGGGGGGGATAGAGGGTTCCTAAAATGGTACACGTGGCCCCCATGGGGGCCCAGGGGGCAAGGCCCATAAGGTTTGTAACCAAACTTGGATGGTAGGTGCATGACAGGGACCTCAATCTTATTTGGGGATCAAAGGTCACTTATGTAGGTCAAAGGTCAAATGAGGTCATATAGAATATACCTGCAAGTTCTCACTTACCTGGACATCGCGAAAATGGTCTTAAAAGATGCGGGAGATTCGATGGAAAAAAGTGATGAAACCTCACGGCGAGAGCTATTTACGTTGCAGATTTATTGCGTGAAACGTCAAAGGGGTGGGGGGGGGGCCGTCCCAGGCCCCGCCAGCGCAGTTAAGGTTAAATTTGAACTGAAGTTGCGGGAATTGAATTGAAGGTCAAAAGGTCAGAGGTTATTTTCCTTTGAAGTTTTCTGAAAGCAATGTGGCAAGCAAGAAAGAAAGGTTTTTTTTCTCCGTATTATATGTGTATATCAATCATTATTTATGAAATTATCCATCTCATTTCAATGTCATTCTACAACTTTTCTCCAGGTGTCAAAAGCGTTACAAAAATCTACAACTACTACAAAAAGTTTGGCTACAAGACCGTTGTCATGGGCGCGTCATTCCGCAACGTTGGGCAAATCAAGGAACTTGCTGGCACCGATTTTCTCACAATCAGGTAAATGATCCTTAGAGGGTGGGGATTCAAGGATCCTCAAATGGTACACCTGGCCCCCCTGGGGGCCCAGGGGCAGGGCCCTAAAGGGTCAAAAGTAGGTAATTTTCATACATCATCTTCTCTAGATCCAGAAATAGTTTAACTAAGTTGTTGTTGTGTGTAGCTACCTCTATATGTGATGAGTTATTGTTACTCATGACAATGCCCAGGGCCCCAGGGCGGCCTTGTTTGGCCCCTGAGGGGGGCAAACGGGTTGGGGGAGGGCCCTATGGGAATAACTCACATCATTGGAGGTGTGATTCGCATGGGTGAGGATAGTTAAATACAGTCAAACTTCCCTTCAGTATTGAAGCGAAGTTTGACTGTAATTAACTATACTCACCCGATTTACGCGAAGGTAGGTAGTGATCTTTATACATGAAACATGTCCATATTAGCATTATTTCAATGTTTGTGCGAACAGGAAATTCTGAATTTTAATTTTCTACGGGGGAAAAACAATCACTATTCGTTTTGAGGTTTCTGTGTTTTTTCATTCCCAAATATTTATCCGCTACTAGATAGTCATTTAGCATGTTTAGTCCTTAATCCCATATGCTTGTTTTCGCGTCTGTTGTATTCCGAATAGTTGACTAATTTGAATACCTTTCCTGTCGACTATTCTAATGTCAAAATAGATATTCGTCCCAGGCCTAATGTAGGTCAAAGGTCAAATGAAGTCATGTGCTAGAATATACCTGCAATTTCTACTGGAGTTGGTATTGGCCCATTTTAACTAACTTGGATGGTAGATACCCTACAGGGTACATGTATGTACTATAATGAAAATGTGAACTGATTAGATTTTGGAGTTTAAAGGTCAAAGGTCACAGGCCCTGATCCAAATGTGATTTAGGCTTGTTGAAATAGCAAAGGTGGAAGATCATGGTGACTTAAAGGGAGAAGGAGCCAGCAACTAATAGGCATAAGTTAAGAAAAAAAATGACATTGTAAGTATAGTGAGATTATGGTACATGGTGATAAAGACAGCCTAAATAAGGGGTACTGTGTGATACTCACCCTCAGCAAGGCCCTATAAGTTAGTTAATTTGTGTTTATTTTACGTCTTTGCAAGTTTTACCCCGGGACAAAACTTGCAGAAACAGCTATAGGGGGAGGAGCTTATCGATTCAAACAGTGCATACATTACCACGGCGCAACAAACGCACGTCCGGTGGCATGCATCGGTCACGCATGGTCAGCTGCAGACCTGTGCACGAGCGATCTGATTGGTTGGCAAGAATTAAAATCTTTTCTTAACTTGTGATTGTTAGTTGCTGCCTTGCTGGCTCCTCCCTGTTAGAACTTCTGAGTAGATTGGGTACATACATGTATGAGGCATTTTAATTTAAATCAAATTGGATAGGATTGTAGAGGCATACTGTTATAGTTATTTTTCTGTATATGCTTGTGTTTGAGTGGTGTAAATCAGAGATAAATGTAATGAAAATTGATCTTTTGAAATGAATTCATATTACTTGATATATTCCATGTGACCTTTTTATTGCCATCTTCCCTGCTGAATTTTTGCCTTCTCTCTTTTTGTACAGCCCAAAGCTCCTGAGGAACTTTCCAAAATCACACTGGATGACATTGAACAGAAGCTGGTTAGAGCTGGAAACATGTTTGACTCTATAATTTGATGACATAAATGGCCACCCTGGGCGTACAGAGACTCACAACTCTCCCGTTTTCGGCGGGAGATTCTCCCGCTTTGAGTCCATTTTCACAAAATCTCCGCCTCCCGCCTTGAATTTTGATTTTTCTCCCGCCCTATGCTTGTGTTTCATCCGTGTTTTTCTCCCGCCCAACAACCTTTTGAAAGAAGATGAATCTGAATCAGTGGATTTGACCTCATTTAGTGTTGTCATAATGTTCAAAAATAAGCCTAAGACAGCAACAGAGAGCTTCTAAAACCCTTAAAATGGCCTCAGGCCGCAAGGAATTTTATGCTTTGCTCCGGTGATGTGGGCTACGCGCACATTAAGTCAGAGTCTCCCGTTTGCTAGGGGGTCTCGGCAGGAGAATCTCGTGCTTAAGAGGTGTTTGGGGTTGGAGTCTCTGGGGTACCAAATAGAAATCTGCCATTTTGTTGAATTATTTACTTTTTTAGCACTGTGCCCTGGCTTTACACAAATGTGTAAAGTTACATTTGAAGTGTGAAAATAACAACTTAAGCTGCATTTTCATGCCACTTTTCACAAGTTTACGTCTTCCTGTTGTGCACTTGGGCAGCCTCTGCATCATAACCAATGATCTCAGTGATCTTACTTGAAGAAAATACATTTTTGGACACAAGAGGGTGCTACACAATGTGTTACCCCAACTGATCCCGGGGTAACGCCAGGTGAATCGATTCTCCCTATTGCATATAGCTCTCCGAATCAGAACACATGTGGCGCTCTAATCTTTTTACCCTTTATTCACGGGAAATAAACTTCCGGTGTAAGCAAGCGCAGTATACATCGAACGCTAAAGTACTCGTGGATTGTGTCCAAATCTTTCTTATAATCTCGCAAATAATTTTTTTTTTTCAAGTCCTTCGTCCATATAACAACCCTTCTATTAGGTCATGAACGGACTTATCGGCCATCCTCACACACCAGCGTTCGTGTTCCGACTCGGTATGCGTGTGGTCGCATTCCTTCGTTTACCAGTCGTAGGAACGTTTCTTTCAATGAGAAAGTATTTTAATCGCAACACAGTCATTCTTCAAAATTGTTCATCAGGACAATCCATGTTTGCTCGGGTATGAGGTATAAATATTACAAATTTGACGAGGTTCGAAATGACATGTTTTGTGCATTTGACTGTACAATTTACCGAAACTGGAAGTATGCATCCCAAGAGCGATCAATCAGATATTGGTATCGTGCGGTGATATCGCTTGATATAAAGAATGTCGGTACAACAAATTTTCGGTAGACCGATATCGCTGCAAAAATATCATTAAAACTCGGTATACCGGTAGCATGCTGACTTCATCACATGCACGAGTTGACTTGATGCCATAGGGACTACAGGCACAACATCAATGACATTGTGTGGGACTGAAACCATCAGTCAATTATTGACTGACCGTATGACAGTCGAAACGATGTAAAGTTAAAATATTTTTTAAGAACATACGACTATCATTGGTAACAAATATCAACAACAATGAATTCCTTGACTCACCAAAATAAGAATGATAACGTCTTTACAAAAGAAATTTCCCTCCGCATGTAAGCCTCGCGTGCGCATAAAAACACGAGATCACAAAGCTGCGCGGTCGGCTATTTCCAACTTCTTGACATACGCCCTCAACGGTAACTGTCAGGAAAGTAAAAAACCTCAAATCTCTCCGTGGCGCGCGAGAGTCGGCAAGAATTGAGTTGCGACTTTTCGTGTGACATGCGACATGTCTGTGCATGTGAAAGCGGTCCGCAATCGGCAAATAAATAAAAGAAATATCTCTTTTGGAGGCAATTTTAGGAAGGAAAGAATAAATGTAACTTGACTTGCAAATAGATGTTAATATTTTGTCGATATATGGGAGAAAATATCGCAGAAAAACAGAATAACAGAAAAAGTTGATACAGCGATATTTTTTCAATGGCCATACCGACATACCTTAGCTTGATATTCGCTATATGCGATAGGGAGAATTGCCAAGTGCATGTTGACAGGCATGCATTTCACTGCCATTCTAATTCTACAGTGTGTCTGAAAAAAAAATTGTGCAAGTAAAAACCGCCCTCTTTGGCAGTAAGGAAATACTCTTGTGACATTGTGCTTACATCAACGTCAAGAGCTTAGTTTTAGCGTACAAATGACGTTAGTTTTGTTCAATTTTCATGTTTTAATCTTGACATATGTTTATTTAAATAAGAAAGGGTGAAATCACAATTGTGCCACTTTTACTGCAGTCCCTTGAAAAAGTGACACAATTGTGATTCCACCCTTTTGTTGTTAACAAAAGATCTTGAGATTAAAGCAAGCAAATTGAACAGAACAAACGGCATTTAAAAGCTGAGACCTTGCCCTTGACGTTGATGTAAGCATCATGCCACAAAAGTATTTTCTAATTGCCAAAGAGGGCGCTTTTTCTTGCACAATTTTTGAGTCATGCTGCAGCACTTCTCAAACAATTGTATAATTGAAAAGCACCCTCTTTGGTAATGAGAAAAACATTTTTGTGACGTGATGCTTACACAACCATCAAGGGTGAAGTCTTAGCTTTCAAATGCTGTTTGATCTGTTCAAATTCCTTATTTTGATCTCGAGATATCTTGTAAAGAAAAAAAGGGTGGAATCTCAATTGTGTCACTTTTTCGGGAAGAAGGCCTGATGCTATATACTGACTGTAGTAAAAGTGGCACATTTGTGATTTTACCTTTTTGTTGTTAACTTCACATATCTCAGAATTAAAATAAGCAAACTGAACGGAACAAACAGCATTTGAAAGCTAAGACTATGCCCTTGACGGCAATGTAAGCATCAAGTCACAAAAATGTTGTTCTCATTACCAAAGAGGGTGCTTTTGACTTGCACAATTATTTTTGAGACACACTGTATTATCATCACACATCCATTGACTTGCCATTGTACTGTCATCACACTTTTGGTGCAGTGCCAATGTCAAGTTTTCACACAAGTCTGCATATCTAATTTACTGTCTCCAAATAAACCTGGCACTGGGGGATGGGATGGGGGGATTAGGGGTTGGCACGATGGGGATTAGCACAGTGGTGCTGTGGCCTGTGGGTGGGGGCACGATTAAAGGCAAGATTCACCCTGACATGATCAAGTTGGTTAAATAAAGCAGAACAATGAGAGAAACCCATTAATGAAAGTTTGGCGAAAATCCACCAAAGATAGCAGTTATGAAAGTTTCAAAGTTTGAAATTTGTGAATTCACATGCGAGCAGCTCCCCATATGCCATGTAGTATAAATTCCATAAATTGCAATTTTTCAATATTTCATGATAATTGAATGGGTTTGTTGCCGGAGGCATCATGTTTTCGGGTTGTCCGTCCGTCCGTCCGTCCGTCCGTCCGTCCGTCCGTCCGTTACCGGATCTCGTTACCGCGATAACTTGAGAACCCCCGATCGGATTTTGATGTAACTAGGACCAAGTATGTACTATGAGCCACCAATGAACTGATTAGATTTTGGAGCGT
>JZLH01S0217235.1:0-10097 GCA_001188425.1 Eucidaris tribuloides
CTGTATTTCTGAATTTCTGTCTGTACGCCTCCGGTACCAATTCGTAAGCATTCAACACTGCTTTCTTCACAGTAGCATAGTCACATGACTGTTCTGCTGAGAGAGATGAGTACACGTCTGCTGCTTTACCAACAAAAACACTTTGGAGAAGCAATGGCCAAAATTCCTGTGGCCATTTCAACGTATTAGCCACTTTCTCAAACGAGACAAAATATTTGTCAACTCTATCCTCTTCAAATTTTGGCACCAAACGAACATTCTTTGCCACATCAAATGTAGATTTGTTTTCTTGTCTGCGTGTACCTTGAGTTAATTCAAGTTCACGCAATTTGTATTCCATTTCTCGTTGTTCTCTTTCTTTTCTTTCTTGAAATTCCAACCTCATCCTCTCTCTTTCTAATTCAATTCTAGCAAGCTCAAGCTGTGGTGTCTGATCTACATGTACAGCAGTCTGAGCCTGTTCCACAGTTTGAGTTTGTTTTCTGACCTTCATGTGACTGGCTACACTATCAAGTATCTCTGCCTTCTTCATACCTTGTGTCAATTCAACATTCAAATATTGGGCAATAGCAACAGAATTACAACTTCTCAAATCTTTTCCCAAATCTGTGTAGGACAAATCTGTCCTCTCGGGCAAACGCCTTAGCGATCCAACGACTCATGATGATTGAATACAGTATACAGCATACACAATCAAAAATATGTGAAAGCTTGTCTGTATGTATTCTAGAAATGTTACTAGATCAATCAAAATTTATGAAATCAAAAATTTCACTGAATTTTAAACCAATACGTCGTGGCTTTGTTTTGAATGTCCAATTCCGCAGACGAAGTCACCAAAATTTGTTACGAATCAATTCACTAACCGAAAAGATGAAAACAAAAAATGACTACCCATATTTTGATTGTACATGTTATTTATTATATGGGGTTATTTTCCCTTTAAAATCAGGACCATCATGACAAACTTTCACAAATGTTTGAAACTTATTTATTGTACAGGTAAATATTAACTTACAAATGCTCAAGGATACTGTAGTGGAATAAATCCGCGGCTCGAGTTGAATTGCCCAGGTAATTAGTCCAATCCAGTATTCCCAAATTATGAAGCGCAATGTGGTTCAATGATGTACAGCTGAATCAGCAACTTCCAGATAATAATCAGGTCGCAAACAGATGATCCAAAGATAATTCCATTAGTAAAGTGCCCATGCGTATGAGTATGAATCCCAATGGCACGAAATGCAAAGCAGTATTCCAACGAAATCAGGTGTTGCAGCGTAACGTTCACAACGTATTCTCAATTGCAGCCAAAGATGATGTAGTAATTCCAAAATTAATCCAAGACCTATCTCAAAGGTAATAACAGGCAAGGTCGCACACACGAAAACCTCCTATTTAACTCCACAGGTGGATCCGTGCCAAGGTCACCAATAAACTCTAAAATGCAGTTTACTATAACACATGTGACTTGAGCTGAGATGACAGAAAAACTCTGAAACTCAATTGTCCAAAACAACTGATCTTTATATCAAAAAACCCTCTTAGTCTAGAATCATCTATTCATCTTGTAAATATGACAAAAATACACAAACACAATGACCTGTTCTCAGAAAAATCTAACTAATTATCTAGACTATTCCTTCATAACATGGCCTAAAAAGGGTCAACTGAACTCACACTAATAGGCTCGCAGGAAACCACTCCACTATTATGCTAATTACTGACACCTGGGGAGTTACATTTTTTTCTATGTCAAATTACATTTGCCAAGAAACAGTTCCACGAACTGTCCTAGCAAGTAAAAATATTTCAATCGTTGATTTCACCAGCACATAAAACTGCATCTTAATTAGTGGCTAGAGTAGCATGTACAATACATGTAAAATAATACAAAATTTATAACAATATATTTTTTTTACAATTTACCAAAACAATACTCTGCCTTAAAGACACTATATAACACTGTGGAAGACCTGTTTAAAAAATTGTCGAACTTTGCTATCTGACATATCTGACAGTGTTTGAATGGACAAATAAACACCCTAGAACACAACAGTTTCGACAGTTATGCTGTCATTAGTACAATATGTGCAGATACAAATTGGCACATTAATTTTATATCGGGCGATAGGAAATTCTGCAACACAGCAGTCTATGGAGAAAAGCTGGAATGGTCTCTCAATGATTTTCACTTTTTTAAAGCTCTTAATGATTGTTTTACACCGCAATTTTTTCAGGGCTTCATTTTTAGACTGTATCAAAGACACTAGTAGCATGGGGAATCATGTAGCTCAGATTTTTTAAACTGGAAACATTGTTATACAGTGCCTTTAAAGGAAAACTTTGGTTGACAGTATTTTGATTTGATGGAGTTTCTTACCCTGATGATTTCTGTCAGGAGAATGGCCAGTGTGGGCAGGGCAGCTCCCAGGAATGCTGCAAAGATACAACCAATGATGATGTAGTGGACCTCAGGGGCGTTCAGCTTCAGGATCTCACGGTAAGACAGCTGCGGAACATCATCCAACGATTTCTAAAAGACAGAAGACACAAGTAAAAGGCATTGTTTATATCATATTGGATGGCTTTGATGTCGACACAAAAATATATTGTACAACATATGACAAATATTGGATAGGTATTAGATGAGTTGAAATAGCAATTTCCATTTTTAAGTCCAATCTCATGCACAAAGAAAGTAGTCTAAGTAAAATTTCAATAAAAAAATGATTACTTACTTTGTTTTTCCTCTTGTCCTTCTTCTTCTTTTGCATGGCAATGGATTCATCTGCTTCTTCATCGTCGCTGAGGGATTTGCTGTTTCCGTTCATCGACAGGATGAGCTCGTCCGATGCCGTGGTGAATTTGACAGAGTCAGAGGATGGAGACGAAGGCACTGAATCCAAGATGGAAGACTGCCGGCCAAGACTCGTGACCTCAGCATCTAGACAAAGAAAGCAAATTGACAATATCACACTCATCCGGTATTCAATGTAACGTCTTTCACATGCCATTCGCTATAGCATCTGTAGTACAAAAGTCTATTTATTACCCGGGTCCAAAGAGGTGGAATTCCTTCCGATCAACTTTAAAGAAATGCTGTTCTCCAAACAATATTAATAGCAAGTGCAAAAACATGCTGCTCTGTAATTAGAGTGGCTTGGAATAGTCTACTGGAAGTTTCAAGGATTTAGGAAGGGTGTTACCTTGCTTTCTTTCTGTAATTGGATAGGTAGAGGATCTGTTTGTACATCCATTTTTGATATTGTTTGATTAACCCTAAAAAGGCTGGGGGGGTGGAATCCGCCCCCCCCCCAGACGTTTCGCGCAAAATGTCTGCGACGCGCGAAGCAGTTGCCACGGCATTTCTTGACTTTATTCTCTCGAATGTCGCGCATCTTTTGAGACCAAATTTGCGACGTCCGGGTACGCAGTTCCCAAGTTACTTTACATTTTGTACTTGCTTGTCACCCCAAAAATCGCTCAAAAACATGATTTTGTGTACATTTCCAATACAAATAGTGTTTTCAGCCAAAATTCATAAATGTATGATTATTTTTACTTTTATTGGTTGAAATTAATTTTGTGCTGTTTATGACCATAAAAGTGTCCCCAACAAATTTCATAAAAAAAACAATAGAAAACAAAAGGTTGAAAAAACAAAGAAATACATAAGAAATTTGCAAAAACAATAAAATACATAGGAAATCAATTTTGATTCCAGATTTTTTTCAAGTAAACTTGTTCAGAATGCTAAAAAGAGTGTCCAGACACAAAAATTGGCAGTGTTGGAGCTTTAATTAGTGATTTACAGCTTAATTATGATTTTATGCATAAATTAGCATAATTAATTGATATGAAATTAATTCCTGGTAATTAACTATACAGTCTTGTAGATTACATGATGGGTAATGTGCGTGCCGATTTTCGGCGCAATCGCGCGATCGACGGCCGAGATCTCGGGGGGGGCGGAAGAATCTGCCCCCCCGAGATATAGCATAGCCAAAAAAGCCCAGCCTGATTAGGGTTAAATGCGTTTCTTTATTTTCTGAACTGTAAATGATCAAAATTAACAAGAATCACTTTATCTTTAATTTGATTTGTCACAAGACTCCACGTCAAATAAAACTTTGCATGGCTGGAAAAGTTTGATCTAACCACTAATTAGTAGTAATTAATCAACAACAAAAATCAATCCATTGCTTGTGGTAATTTGATTCATAGTTTGTCTATATTCTTATTAGTACCAATGTGTAGCAATCTGTTACCGTCAATAAAATTCTGCACTCGTATCACTTTAAAGGTAAATGACATGATTGGGGGTAGTCCTCAACTTGGGGTAAAAATTATTCTAGAATCGAGTAAACTACGCAAGATTCCACTGTAAAAATTTTGGAGTCAAAAGTTGACTCATTTTAATAATGTCCGTCAGTATGCCTTGTAACAGACAAATTTGTAGTGCATCTTTCTATGGGGATTAAATCCATTGTGACCCCGATAAATTAAACTGCTTGCCAGTTCATGCTTGATTCTAAGTAACAACTTAAGACAAATCCTTCCAGCCAGGAGATCCACTCCAGCTGGTGAAAATTTGGTTTATCTTTCAACCAGTTTGGTTGTAAAGGCATTTTTTTATTTCTCCCAATCATTTCACTGAGCTTTAACCCGTTGGAGACTAAGAACAAGACATCCCAGGGAGGAGTCTATGAAAAATGCATGATATAATGACATCAATCGACTCAAATGGGTTTAAAAGGTAAAGTTGGAGGTTTATAGTCTTGGATCAGTGCCTGCACTCTCTCACAACTTTACCCTCCCTGATCATCGGATGATATCATGACTGCACAATGTGCACACCTCCACTCACTGGGGAGTATTTTTAGCCCTGCTGCCTCAGTGGCACTCAAGCCAATTTGCTTAAAATGGGATTTCTCGTCCTCTTAGGTACCCATTTGCACTCCTGGGTGGAGAGAGGTATTGGAGATGGAGTGTCTTACCCAGGGACATAGACGTGGCAATGGGATTGGAACTAGAGACCTCTCACTCTAGAAACCACTGTCATATCTACTAAGCCATGATGGATCCAAAAGCACTGAATCATACCAATATAAAGCAAAGTCCAACCAACCATTTGTGATAATGTCATCCTCCTTGGTAAACATCTGTAAGGTGACCAGCTGGTGGTAGATGCTGTCTTTATTCATCAGTTCATGGTGGTTGCCATGCTCCACCACTCGTCCTTCCTTGATGATGAAAATGACGTCGGCGTTCTGAACCGTCGAGAGACGATGAGCAATCACCAAGGTAGTACGTCCCTCCTGGGCCTAAAAATAATGACGCAATGAGGGTAGCATTACAGCAGTTTCACTGAATGTGATGTATACCCACAATAATCAGCAGCAGCATCTTTCTCATCATTATCATCATCATCATCGTCTTTTTCATCATCATCATCTTCATCATCATCATCATATCATTATCATCATCATCACCATTCACATATCATATTCATCATCATATCATTATCATCATCATCACCATTCACATATCATATTCATCATCACCATTCATATCATCATTATTGATATTACTATTATTGTTATCATTATCATCATCATCATCATCATCATCATCATCATCAATATCACTATCATTACTTTTCTGAGTTAATGATGATAATAATGGTAATGAAGCTGAGGAGGAAGAGGAGGAAAAAGAAGAGGAGGAGGAGGAAGAGGAGGAAAAGGAAGAGGAGGAGGAGGAAGGGAAAGTGGACAAGGAGGAACAGGTGGAGGGCCAGGAAGATGAGGAAGGCAAGGATAAAGAGACAGAGGAAAAGGGAGGAAAAGGAGGAAGAGGAAGAAGGTGAAGATAATAATAATAATAATAACTTTTATTCATATAGCGCTTTTCATAACAAATATATATCAAAGCGCTTTACAATTATACAGATTAAACAAAACTTGATGACAGCCAAAATTAAAGATTATTAAACATACATTAAGATACAAGGTATAAGAACAATTTAAGAACTATGTTGAAAATGCCTTATCCATCAGATGTGTTTTTAATTTCAACCTGAACAAAGTAATATCAGTGATGCAACGAATTGAGGCTGGGAGAGAATTCCACAAGAGTGGGGCGAAGCATGAAAAGGACCCATCACCGAAATATTTTGTTTTTGCTTTTTTAACAGTCAAAAGGATTTGATTGGCAGAACGAAGGGACCTATTGGGTTTGTATAACTGAATCATTTCCGAAAGATAATTTGGGGCACGACCATGTATAGATTTGAAAGTCAAAAGAAGAATTTTGAACTGAATGCGAAATCTAATGGGGAGCCAATGCAACTGTTTAAGAATTGGTGTAATATGGTCATGTTTTTTGGTGAGGGAAACTAGGCGTGCTGCTGAGTTTTGAATTCTCTACAGCTTGGCCATATCTTTTTCCGGGATTCCATGGAGCAGGCTATTACAACTGTCCAGGAGGGAACGGATAAATGCATGGACGAGAATCTCAGATGATGACTTGGTGAGACATTTCCTAATTTTACCAATTTTTCTAAGAGCGAAGGATGCTTTACGACAGATACTATTAATATGGGGGCGGAATGAAAGGTTTTGGTCAAAGGTAACTCTTAAGGTAACAACTTTTTTGGCAGGATTTATAAACCCATTGGTGATCGGAATTGATGGGAGTTCTGTGATATTTCTCCGGTGAGAAAACAGGTGCAACACTTCCATTCTATTGTCGTTCAAGAGCAGAAAGTTTTCAGTCATCTACAAACGAATTTCGTAAAGGCAATCTTCTAGCTTTTGTAACATTTGAAGAGCATGTCCAGGCTTTACAGTTATGTACAGTTAGGTGTCATTGGCATATATCATTGAGGAGAAACCATGGGAATGAATGAAGAAGAAGAAGAAGAGGAAGAGAAGGAAGAGAGAGAGGAGGAAGAACAAGAAGATGAGGAGGAGGAAGGTAAGGATAAAGAGACAGAGGAAAAGAAAGAAAGGGGGAGAAAGGAAGACGAGGAGGAAGAGGAGGAGGAAGGGAAAGGAGGAGGAAGAGGAAGAGGAAGAGGAGGAGGAGGAAAGGAAAGTGGACAATGAGGAACAGGTGGAGGGCCAGGAAGAGGAGGAGGAAGGTGAGGATAAAGAGACAGAGGAAGAGGAGGAGGAGGAAAAATGGATGAAGAGGAAGAGGGTGAAGAAGAAGAGAGAGAAGGAAGAATGAGAAGATAAGGAGGAAGAGGAGGAACAGAGGCAGGAAGTGGAGGATAAAGAGGAAGAGCAATGTAGCAATTTAAGTACGTAATTCTCACCTTATCTAAAGCTTCCTGCACAAGTTTCTCACTCTCGCTGTCCAAGGCAGATGTGGCCTCATCCAGTAAAAGAATCTTGGGGTTTCTGACCAGGGCTCTGGCGATGGCCACTCTCTGCTTCTGACCACCGGATAACTGAGCACCACGCTCTCCAACCAGAGTATCATAACCCTGCAGAAAACAAAATAGTAATTGTTTACCATCAGAAATTGCAAGATTAAAATTTGTTGTTTATTCAAAAGTATTTAGTAATAACAATCTTAAAACAACATGAACATGAGTCAATTTTGTGTGTTTTTAAAGTGAGGATGAGAACTACTTTTGCTCACCAATTTCTGTCTCTAGCAGTTTCTATACCAATACGATTAAAAAAACCCTTTCTGTTGACAAAATGTGTCGTCTAAGCAATTCATCACGTTACTGGTTACATTTTACATATTGAGCAGTTTCTCAAAAATGGAAGAGTTGCATAGTGAGCAATGTTCAGGGCATTGAACGTTCATATAGGGCTATCTAAAAAAAATAATTGCAAAGAATAATATTTTTTTTACCATTTTCCAAAACTATACTTGGGCTTTAACAATATCTTCTTTTCATTTATGGACTTTACATGCCATGAAGAAGACTGAGGATTTGATGCAGACTTTGGGTTTGGAAGAAACGGTGGATCAGATGGTGAAGGAGAATGGAATACATTGGTATGGACATGTGTTGAGGAGGGATGTTGCCATGTTTTGAGAAGGGCGCTTGAGTTTGAGGTGGTTGGTCAGAGGGGAAGAGGACGACCTAAGAAGACATGGAAGAAGCAATTGGTGGAGGAGATTAGGAGGGTTGGATTAAGGGAGGAAGATGCACCGTATAGAGTAAAGTGGAGGGAGGTGGGAAGGGCAATTTCTGTAATTGCGAGGTAAATCCAGCCACCCCCGTAGTCGGGGTCTAAACCGGATTTATAACCTGGATTACTACTACTACTACAAGATTACTTACCTGAGGCAGAGCACTTATGAACTGATGTGCATTGGCCTTTTTAGCAGCTTCGATAATCTGGGCGTCTGTCGCCCCCTCGTGGCCGTACTCGATATTCTTTTTGATGCTGCAATTGAAGAGGATTGGTTCCTGACTAACGACACCGATGTTGTCCCGCAACCACGTCACGTTGATGTCACGAATGTCGTTGCCATCTATGCAGATCTGATCAGTGGAAAATGAAAAGCATTAATATTAAATTTAATTTGTTTCGTTACACAAAAATCACCTTCTGTTCTGTGTTTTGTTCTCATCATGAAATTTAGGTCACATGGCATACGCCCTAGAAATAATACCCCGAAAGACAAAGAGTTAGAGATTTCATTGGGTTTTTGATTCAGGCTAGGGTGATGAATAAGTTCACTGGAATGGTTATGGTTAGGGTAAGATTCAGGGTTGATGTCAGGTTCAACATAAGCATATGGTGCAGGAACTATTGTTGCCGGAACATATGGAATGGATTCAAAATCAAAGTTAACATGTATATAAATAATGAAATGTTCATTTTGTATGTGTAAGCATGATGGTATCATCAGGACAAAACTGAAGTGAGTTTGACCTTCGCTAATAAACAATAAATTATGCCCTGTTCTTTTTTGACAATGATTTGATGAAATAAAATTTCCTTCAACTTTGCAATTATCATGTTATCTAATGCGTATCAGCATAAGCACTCCAAAGTGTAGAAAAAAATTGCTCTGCCTAAACATGAAATTATGTTCTTTTTTCCTATCTTTGTATCAATTGAAGAAAACAGATAAATGAAGCAGTATGCAGACAAATAAACTTAGAAATAAACAACATGGTCCATATTCAAGAAAGGATTTAATTTAGACATGGTATACAAATAAATGTTATATATGAAAGGTGGTTGATTCAAATTAATCAAATTTATATTGATTCATTAAGAGAGGGGAGCTTCTAATTGCTTTTGTATGTCAGTCACTGTTTAACCCATTGAAGACAATTTGATATTGATATCAGGCATTTTCTATAGACTCCGCCAAGATGTCTCCTACTTAGTCCTCAGTGTGTAAAAGATTTCAGTATGAATATGAACAATTTAATTTTTTTTTTTACCTGCCCAGCAGTATGATTATAAAATCTCAGTAGTAACTTGACTATCGTAGACTTCCCGCAGCCGCTAGATCCGACCAGCGCCACCCGTTGGCCACTTCTGACCAGGAGGTTGAGGCTGCGGAGGACAGTGACATCTTGCCTGATGGGATAGCTAAACCGCACATTTCTGAACTCGATGTCGCCCTCTATCGTCTTGGGTTTGAGTCCCTCGTCTTTTCTCTTGTCAATCTCGGGTTCCTATGCCAAGTGTCAAGAGGTCAACACAAATAAATAAAAAAATAAATCAAAATAAATCAATAACTAACAAAATAAAACTTAAATAATTACAGTATTGAAAGGAATATAAGAGTGATTACAATCAACTGCAAAAATAAAATGGTTGAAAACTCCAGGAAATCTGATTGTTCTTTGACCCAATCAAAGTTTATGTGAAGCATCAATGCATATGCAGTATGTTTAAAGGTAAATGAAATGATGGGGGGGGGGCAGGGGCATTGATCCATTTTTCGGATTGGGGGGGGGGGGCAAAAGTGAAAATATGTCCAAAATTTTCGGCGCACTCTGCGTGCAAAATTGTAATACAGAATTTTGCGTGCAAAGCACACCAAAAAATTGGCCATTTCGTATGTTTCATAGTATTTTTATGTCATGTTCAATGGTTTTATAG
>JZLH01S0217235.1:18425-29701 GCA_001188425.1 Eucidaris tribuloides
TGACTTCTTCTGCCACACCCCCCGCCTGAGAATAGGCTTGCATCTCTTGTCTGGTCATGACAGATATAACCTGGAAGAAAGTACCAACAAACAATAATAAATCAGTTAACTGAAGATAATCAATCAATCAGTTAATCAACAGTTAATAAATCATTAATCATCTAATCAATAATCAATACATAATTGATCAAAAATCAATGGCAGCAATGCTTGAGAGTAGACCTGCATCTCTTGTTTAATGTTTGGTCATGAGTCATGACAGATATAACCTGGAAGTGTCCACCACCAATCAATAATAAATCAGTTAATCAATAAATCAATAATCAATATGTGTGTAGTGAAGCTGACAGACAGGATGAAGAATGAGGATTTGATGCAGATGTTGGGTTTGAAAGAAGGCAAGAAGCAGTGGATCAGTTGGTATGAACACGTGTTGAGGAGGGGTGAGGATCACATTTTGAGAAGGGCATTTGGGATTCAGGTGGATGGTCTGAGGGGAAGGGGGAGATAAAAAAAACATAGAAGAAGCAAGTGGTGGAGGAGAGGAGGGCTGGGCTGAAGGAGGATGCACCAATCAGGTGAACAGGAGAGAGGGGGTTAGGGCAATCGCTGTGAGAGCGAGGTGGAATCTGGCCAAAACTGAATTTAAAAATCTGGATTACTAGTTATCGAAAACAGCAAAAATGATAAAAATTGTCACAAAGTGTTCAGAAAAGGAAGTTACAAAATTAGGGGGGAGGGCATTTTAAGACTATAGAAGAGTAACATCTATCAAAATTTTTAGTTTACGTATGAGTGCCATTCCAAACTTAGTGATTATCCATTTTACTTTGGAACTCAACTGTGATTCCATATCCACAATTCATAATCATGTGTCTAGACTCCACATAAACTGACAGAGACTGGACAATAATGGCAGTATCATATTGCACTACAGTAAAAAAGCAACAATCACGTTACCTATTACTGCAATGAATTACTGAATCTGATACCGTTGTCACACATACAAAAATTGACACCAAGCATGTTGTTTCCCTTGAATAAATAATGAGTCAACAGCGAAGCAAACACAGATACATCTAAACAAACACACAAACATATCCACACACATAATACTCAGAAATACACACACACACACCTTTATGCTAGGACACCTGCGAGTACTTGTCCATGAACAAATATTAGCATAAGGTATTATATTGCATCAGTTAATATTGTGTCATACACAATTTTACAGAAGAGCAGATAAAGATCTACCACATCCACACTAATATCTGTGACCTTCAATGATAAAATGAGATGTTACTTATTCAGTATAAAAACTGAGATAAGCCCATGTTGAGGATTATATATTTCCTCACTATTGCAGATCATAAGTTGCTTGGTATGAGCGTTTGAGATTTTGTAAGCTTCTAAATTTGTTTGGCAGTGACTTTAAAACACTTGTCTCTTTTTGTTTGTACTGTATGTTTTTTCTCTAAAGAAACTGTAGCTGCTCTCAACACAATGATACTATGATTCTTCACATATAAAGTTGATGTCTTACTGTAAAACTGTATTCTTACATTACAAAGCTTAAGAATGCATTTTTCTACTTACATGTGCCATAAAACCACTGGATACAACAAGTACAGGTAAAACGGCCATTATAACTAGTGTAAGCTCCCAACTTGTAGCAAAGGCAAGAATGAAACCTGAAAGACAAAAATATTAAGTATGAGAAAGTGATTGAAGATTAATTTGTGAGAAGATGATATATAATAGAAACTTCTCCTAATCAAATATTATTATTTTACTATATTACTCCAAAGCTGTCTCCTCAAAGCAGGATGGACACCTGCAACTAAAAAAGTGACAACGCCTAAAAAGTAGAAACGAGGAAATACAGGAAATGAGGAGGAAGAAGAAGAAGAAGAAGAAGAAGAAGAAGAAGAAGAAGAAGAAGAAGAAGAAGAAGAAGAAGAAGAAGAAGAAGAGAGAGAAGAAAGAAGAAGAAGAAGAAGAAGAAGAAGAAGAAGAAGAAGAAGAGGAAGAAGAGGAGGAGGAGGAAGAGGATAAGAACAAGGAGGAGGAAGAAACAAGAAGAGGAAAAAGAAGAGAATGAAGAGAAAGACAAAGAGGAGAAAGAAGAGGATGAGGTGGAAGAGGACAAGGACAAGGAGGACGAGGAAGAAATGAGAAGATGAAAAAGAAGAAGAAACAAGAAGAGGAAAAAGAAGAGAATGAAGAGAAAGACGAAGAGGATAAAGAAGAGGATGAGGTGAAAGAAGAGGAAAAAGAAGGAGGAGAAGAGAATGATATGACTAATATAAAGAAAATGGGTGAGGAAGAAACTGATGAAAAGGGGGAGTAAAAGGAGGAGGAGGAGAAGGAGAAGAAGACAAAGCAACAGGTGCAGATATAAGATGAGAAAGAAAAAGAGTACTTAGCAGACGTTTTCCTCTAAAAGATTAAAGGGAGAGGGAGCCAGCAACTAACTGGCATAAGTTAAGAAAAAATTACATTGTGAGTATTGTGAGAATTATGGTACATGGTGATAAAGACAGCCTAAATGTACTGTGTGATACTCACCCTCAGCAAGGCCCTATAAATTAGTTAATTTGTGTTTATTTTATGTCTTTGTCAGAAACAGCTATAGCGGGAGGAGCTCATCGATTCAAACAGTGCATACATTACCACGGCGCGACTAACACATGTCATGTGGCATGCATTGGTCACGCATGGTCAGCTCCAGACCAGTGCACTTGCGATCTGTTTGATTGGCAAGAACTCAATTTTTTCTTAACTTATGCCTGTTAGTTGCTGGCTCCTTCTCCCTTTAATCCAGGTGGTCACATCTAATCAGCCTTTTACGCTGTATCATACCACTAATTAATTAGGGTCAGCTGATATCACTCCTAGTTCATTATGCAACGACCTGGCCAGGTCTTTTCTTCAACTCACGAAGGGTGACATGAATGAGTTACATTCAATACATTAATCACGCGCTTGTTCTCTTACCACAGCGTCATTTATCTTAATGGAATACGGGGGAGGATGAATTTACACATACATGTCAAATGTCCGGACTGAAACACCTGCACAAGATTCTTGTTTTGTCTTGTTTGTTGTCAATTTACTGAATTTCTTAGTCAATACCCCTCCCCTCCCCCCATATTATTTCATACATGTATGACATACAGAGAACATTTGTTTTCTCATCTTATACATGTATGTGACCCGTCACCACGATACCCTGATAAAGCCGCACACACCACAGCTACAAAATGTATAAAATATCATTATTGGGATGAACAATATGAAAATGAAGTGTCTTCAAATATCAAAAGATTCATGATGTTTACATGCTGCAACTGCAAGACTTCAATTATTTATATTTTCACCCAAATTATTTTTCTTCTCATTTTCATGTTTTATAAGATGTGCGACTTTATCGGGTATCGTTGTAACGGGTCACATATAGCTTACCTACCAGGAATGGAGTTGAGGCCAACAGTTCCGAGTCACGAGGCCACTGGAAAATATTGTTCCCACAGACTTTGTACACATGACTCGGTCCGAGGCCAAGGCCGAGGCCGGCAAAATCTGGCCTCAAGGCCGGCCTCGACTCCATCCCTGTTGCCAACCAATAAGGCATTCACACATGCAGTTTTATACATGTTACATGTGCGTATCGTACAAAACGTGTATTAACGAACTCCAGCGTTCATACATGGATTATACATGTACATGTAGGCCTACACATGTAAGCTCCGCCGGCAGTACAAAGCACGGTGGAATAACTAATCGCCCCCACCCCCACATCTCAATCAATTTTTTTTCTGGACAGGATTGGTGGCGGCCCCCCCCCCACAATTTTTAAAGCTTCATACGTTTTTTCTATTCCATAAACATTTTGTTATCTGCTAATCTATTACATGTGATGAAAATGATTTTACAAAAATGCGGGTGAGGGAGGTTTCAGACCCACAATTTCCACTTTTTATCCTTGGGGCATTTTCCCCTCATGCAAGGGTTAATATTTCGCCTTTGCTGTTTTCATACCCCCCCCCCCAAACACTCATTACATGAAATCTTCGCTACTTACTCAGAACATCACTTCTATTAATACAGAAATTTGTAAAGTGTTCCAATACTGAGCAATGCATTTAAAGGTAAGGTTCAATTGCTAAATACATGTATGCCACAAATACACACCACAGCTCTAACTTTATACCTGCCTAGTGTATATACCAGGTACAAAATTACTGTCTGTAGCAAAAATTGCATGTCAATGTCAGAAACCAATCGACCAACCCACTGAATGCAGTTGTTATAAAACACACTCTATGACCCCACTACTCATGCATGGAATGAATCCTTGAATACACTCCGGTGCTCTTAAATTAATTCAGGCATCAAAGCGGAACTTTATCCAAATTATGAGTGATTATTTTTGTTGAATATTTGTTCTTTTACATACACTTATTTGGGACTTTTGCTGGTACACCCATACCTGCATGAAATTCTATGTATCTGCTTGCATATTGACAAATTTCCATTTTAAAGGGTACTTTTTTTGTAAAGAGTATCACAGTTTAAAAAGTACTGTAGGCTTCAGGTTTTGCTACCAGAGTTGTACATGTAACTACATGGACCTACAATATGTTTGGGTAACTATAACGACCAGTCACATGCTGAGTAGGCACCAAAGTGTAGTGAAGGGTAGAGGGTCTACATGTACTTCAATTAATGGAACTGTAAGACAAACCAACTATGCAATAAATGAGGTACAATACAAACAGATCTCCCCTGTTTTGCATTTGCCTGCCTTCGATACATACAAGCACAGTGTCACCAAACAAAAACAAGCCCACACATACATGTACACCTATACTTTTTATCTCGATTTAGGAAAAAGCTATCAGCGGAATTAACGGAAATTATATATAACTGTCAACTGTGGGTGACTTTTTTTTCTTTTCAACTTAATGTGCGTTGCACTTCATTGAACTTAATGAATTCTACCACATACCTTCTATGAATGGTGCTTAGTGTCAATATTTAATCTACACAAACAAGTTTTACTTCTACCATGTTAGTTGTCTGATGATACAATTGTGCATATTACAGATATTTTAACATACAGCATGTCAAAATAACTCACTCCCTAAGTCAGACAGGTTATCAAGAAGAGACCTGACTCTCTAAACAGATTAAAGGGAAAGTCTACCCTGACATCAAGTTGGTTTTAATAAAAGAAGAAATATGGGAGAAACATATTAATAAAAGTTTGGCAAAAATCCATCAAAGAATAACAGAGTTATGAAGTTTCAAAGTTTTAATTTTGTGACGTTACATGCGAGCAGCTCCGCATACATGTAGGCCTACTTGTATGTCAGGAATATAAATTCCATAAATTGTCATTTTTTTATGGTTCATGATAATTGAATGTTAAGATATTTTTTTTCATAGAAGCCTGTATGAAATGTCTCTGATTATACATGTATATTGAATGCACACGTAAAATAATTTTCAATTTTCCAAGAAACTGGCACTTTATGAAATTTATATTACATGACAAATGGGGGAGCTGCTCGCATGTGACATCACAAATCTAAACATTTAAAAATTCATAACTCTGACTGTTACCATTTCGTCAGTAAATTCACATACGGACGAATGTTTGTAGGTACGAGATTTGCCGGTACGTAATGCCACCGACGATTTGATGGATTTTCACCAAACCTTCAATTCATAGAGTCATTAATAGGTTTCTCTCATTTTTCTGGATTTATTGAAATAAACCTGACATCAAGGTGGACTTCCCCTTTAACAGACCTTATTTCATTAGCATAATCAGCTGTTCATTTTATCACCAGGTTTGGCTTTCAGCTCAAGTGTGAATGTGACCTTCCAGGAAGGAATGCCATAATTTGAATAAACACAAGGAAATATCTACAAGTCTTCCAGACACAATAACAATTCCCACATTTCCAAACTAAGGTCACTTTTGCCTTTCAGAAAACACGGTATTAAAGGCCTAGCTGCCAGAAAGCGATTATTTATTTATCAAGTTTCCGGTATGGAATTTGTCTGATTGCAGAATTATGTAGGCCTACACGAAAAGAACAACAATTTTTACATTATTTCAGCGAATTCAGCCTCTCTTTTCTTGATTTCCTGAACTTCATAAATCCTCCCGCTGTCCAACAGGGTATCATGTACACATAAATGAGTTATCCATATTCATTTTGGTTTTCAAGAATTGATGTACATGTACTTCAAATTCTTTTTAAAGATATTAGACTGTCTGTACACCTGTAAATTGTTAAAACAGTTTAAAGGTCCACTAACAAGCTAGAAAATTACAGCGCTCTCTTTTGTCTCAATAAAATAGGGTACTAATGTTTCCCACAATACAACACAGATAGCCATGGTCACATGATAATATACAGCACAGTAGCATACCCCCCCCCCCTTCTCAACCAACTGGAACAGCACAACTTGAAAAGAAAAAAAAACCAATATGGCTCTGGTAATCTCAGTGGGAACAAGGTAAGGTACCTTCACTTCCGAGTCCAGCGATATCCAAATGTAGTGTTCTAAATGAAGTTTATTGAAAGCAATTACATAACTTCCTGATCTGTGGTAGAGTTTACAGTGTATTTCCACCAAGATCCAAACTGTCTACAACTCCACATAGTCACACATCACCTACTGTACTTGGAGCAAATTTGTTTGTTTATTATTTATCAATTTATTTATCTATTTATTTATGTATTTATTCACTTATTTTCTTATTCTTTATGTATTTATTTAATTATTAATTTCTTAATCTAATAATTTCTTTATTTGTTTATTTATCTATTTATTTATTCATTCATCATTTATTCACTCATTTCTTTCCTTACGTGTTTTTTATTTACTAATTTCTTTATTCAACTATTTATTTATTTATTTATTTATCTATTTATTCATTTATTTATTAATGTATTTATTTAATAATTGTTTTACTTTTTTATTTCATTCACTTACTTCCTTATTCATGTATTCATTTCTTCCTTCCATTATGTGTTTTTTATTTACTAATTTATTTATCTAATTATTTATGTATTTATTTATGTATTTATGTATTTATGTATTTATTTTTTTATTTATCAATTTATTTATTCATTCTTCATTTATTCATTCATTTGAATCTATTCTATAGAGTCTACAGTATATTTGCAACAAGATCCAACCTGTCTACAACTCCACATAGTCAAACACCACCTACATGGAACAGATTTGTTTTTGTTTTAAAATTCATTTTTTTTTTAAATTTAATTCATTCACTTATTTCCTTCTTTTTTTATTCATTTATTCACTTATTTCTGTCATTACGTGTTTTTTTATTTACTAATTTCTTTATCCAACTATTTATTTATTTATTTATTTATTTATTTATTTATCTATTTATCTATTTATTCATTTATTTATTTATGTATTTATTTACTAATTGTTTTACTTTTTTATTTCCTTATTCATTTATTCATTTCTTCCTTTCATTGTGTGTTTTTTATTTACTAATTTATTTATCTAATTTATCTAACAGAGTGATGAGGTTTCAAAGTTTCAAATTTGTGACGTCACATGCGAGCAGCTCCCCATACATGTATGTCATGTGATATAAATTCCATAAAATTGTCGTTTTTCTCAGAAATTTTAAAATGATTTTACCTGTGCATTCAATATATTATCAGAAACATTATTTCATACATGCTTCTATGAAAAAAACCCATTCAGATATCATGAACCATTAAAAAATGGCAATTTATCGAATCTATATTACATGATATATTGGGAGATGCTCGCATGTGACGTCACAAATTTGAAACTTTGAAACCTCATAACTCTGTAATTCTTTGGTGGATTTTCGCCAAACTATTATGTTTCTCTCATTGTTCAGCTTTTATTAAAACCAACTTGATGTCAGGGTGAACCTTGCCTTTAAAGGTATTACTCACTAGTGTTGCACGACTCCAGGATTTTTGGGAGTGGACTAGTCGCCGATCAAAAGTCGCAACTCCGACTATTTGCCGACTCTCGGCATTCAATTCTGTCGGCATGATCAACAGGTAAAAAGAAGCACACTACAGCCTATACAATGACTGTTCAGTATAGTAAGTTCATGTTGAAAATAATTTTGAACTTATGTGGTTTCAACTGTGATTACAATCATTCAAAAATTGACTTTCTGTCATTGTCCCACACATTGTCATCGATGTTTGGACTGGTTTATATGGCATACATATGTGACTGCATGGAGTCGATTCTTGCGTTTCTGAAGTCGGAGTCGCGACTCCTCAACGATAGTCACGACTCCGACTTTTGGCGACTTAGTCGTGCAACACTAGTGTCTAGGGAGTTTGAGTGTAGTACATGTATGGCCGAGACAACACTTCCTAAATCTTGTTTCAGAGAAAAAAGTTCCCTTTTCCCATACTGATTGTGTATTAAGAGATATTGCATTTGTCATGGCAAACAAGATACTATTTCACAAATCTGTTTTGATCTAAATTAAAATTTAGTATGACTATAGTTATACATTCAATTATGGATCTACCTTTAGCTTTGATGAAATAGGTACATGTACCATGTCTCCTCTTGACACCCCCCCCCCCCAACACACACACACACACACACCAGCCTGAAGCCTCTTGTAATGCATGTCAGGTGGATATTCATTTTAAAGACACTATTCAACTAACATTATGGAGAGATCCGTTTACAAAATTGTCAAACTTTGCTATCTGACATATCTGACAGTGTTTAAATAGACAAATAAATACCCGAGAACACAAAAGTTTGGACAGTTATGCAGCCACTTGTAAAATATGTACAGATAAAAATTGGCACATGAATTATTCTTGGCTGATGAAAATTCTGCAACACAGTAGTATATGGGGTAAAACTGGAATGGTCTCTCAATGATTTTTACTTTGTTTTCATTTTGAACTGTAATTTTTTTCAGGGCTTCAATTTTAGACCTTATCAAAGACACTTGTAGCATGGGGACTCATGTAGCTTACATTTTTTTAAATGGAAATGTTGTAATACGATGCCTTTAATTAAAGTATTGGCTAACATTTACTACAGTTTAAAAAATGTGAGCCACATAATTCTCCATGCTCCAAGTGTCTTTGATAAGGTCTAAAAATAAAGCCCTGAGAAAATTGTATTTCAAAATGATTTAGTGCTTTGAAAAAGTGAAAATCGTAAGTTGATCGGATTCACCTGCCCATTTTCTCCCATAGACTTACTGTGTGTTTTGGCCGCTATTCTGAAGATCAAGTTTAAATTTTAACCGAGTCTAACTGTAGTTTAAAAGTCCAGATGCTCGAGTCTAACTATACGAATTCCTAACTTGTGTTATCTGACACTTGGTTTAAGTAACTGCGAGTCTAAGTCAGGTTTAAAGCTGCCATGCATATATTTTAGACTGGGTCTACACCTAGCTTAAGTGCTGGCTTTAACTCAACCATCAAAATGGCAATTGTGCCTACATGGCAAATCTATTGAACTATTATTTGCACACAGGCCGTCTCAGACAAATTCCACACGACTGGCGCGTCGCACTTTGTTGCATGCAACGGTAACTACTAAGCTTGTCGTATTTGTTCTCCGTGGCCTGGCCTACTAACTGTTACAGACTGTGTTAGTTGTTGACTGAAGAGTCGTTAGCTCTCACCGCGAGAAACGCCGTCGGAAAGTGCAATTACCGTCTCAACCCACATACTAGACTAAATTACTCATATCTATTTTAAATTCATATTCTAATAAAGTTTCAAAGTAACATCTCAGACTAACAAACAGTACTAATAATAAAATCTTTCGTCGTTAAATTGTGTCATGCGTTACAAAGCCAACATTTTTTCCCATTATGCCCACTTGCACAGCACCGTTGTCTTTGTTCCCCTACTACTAGGAACTCATAACCAAACCAATCTGATGATCACGTCGCCCACCTAACGCCTCATCGCCATACGCGTCCAGGGGATTCAGGGAGCGGCGAGCTGCTAGCGCTGTAATGGCACAAATAATATATCTAACGAATGACGTTTCAACTCACCTGCTGGCTATGCAGCCAAGAAGCCAATATATATGAGCAGGAGATCTCAATGCATCCTCCTCTCTTCTAGTCTCCTTCCTTAAATTACCTAAGCAGGTGTCTGGGATTTACATTTTATACGGAACATTTTATCTAAACCTTTCATTGCTAAGTAATTTCTTTCTGACGCGCATCTGCTCTAGAGCTAGTTTTATTGCACACGCGGAATGCCCGATATTGTGCGGTATTGAATGCCGCGCTCATTGTTTGGCTAAAATATTCTTAATTCAAGACAATTACATTTTTTAAACGGTCAACATGCGAGGAACCTTACCACTTCCCTAAACAACAATAGTTTGACAAAAGCCCAAATTATACCCATTCTGCTGAAACGTAGTCGTTGTTATTCATTTAATATTTAAGACTAAATTCGAGTTAGTCATAAAATATAATTGAGGCACTACCAGGCTGGTGCAATTTATTTTTCAAATAATTTTTGAGGCTAACACTGATAACATTTTATTCATTGAGAGACAGAAACAACTACTATAACGCACTCTAGTACAACCCTCGGCTATTCATTCAAAACAACTCCACATGACGACTTAAGACATAAAGTTCTAAATACGCTCGTGTCTAACTAAACCCGACTTCAGAACAGAAAGGAAGTTAAACCCGACTTAGACGAAGTCTCGCTGTTTAACTGTGGTTTAACTAAACTCGAGTCCAAATTTAGACTGAAGGATTTAAACCCGACTTCAGAATACGCGGCCACTCCTGTTACACCTATGCATTTAAACTCGCCCACCGAGTTTAAATTGTTTATCATGCAATAACTTGCCATTGCAGTGTTAACTTTCCAAACTTTTTATTCTAGCGTGTTTATTTGCTCACTACTTTGTAGTTCAGATATCAAAATTTGACAATTGTTTAAATTGAAGCTCCACAATGTTAGCCTATCACTTTAAATTAATGCATCAGTCAGTGCTTTTAATAGGCAGGTCTCTGTGTACTTACTGCTACCATCAAATTTAGAAATTTACAAACTAGCAAGTCATTAGCCATGGGAGAGGTCATCAGTACCAGTAGCATTGCAGGCTGGTTACAGCCACATATGACCCGCCTAGAATTCTTTTCGACACCATTACACCATTCGCCAAACCCGCTATAAGCTAGACCAAAAGCTTCAGTCCCTCTGTACTCA
>JZLH01S0217236.1:31491-42733 GCA_001188425.1 Eucidaris tribuloides
CAGCCAGCATAGCTAACGGCCCACTATCATGACAGGATAAAAAACGCCATCTTTTGTCTAAAAAAACATAAAAAAGGGTGCACTAATGACACCCACAATGCAACAGAAATAGCCATGACAGTGTGGAAAAATACACCATTTGTTTTCCTCCCACAATCTGTACACCATAACACTGCAACAGTCCATTTGTTCGTAAATATATGCCTGTATTTCAGAACTAATATTATTCTTTCTGTGGTTGAGTTGACCCTTAACAGCGGGCCTTTAACATTTCATTAGTTTTTTCACTGACTGCCAGTTTTGAAGTACATTTTTTCAGGGATCCATTTCAAATATTATCAGAAACAACTATGGCATAGAGGATCATATTCGTGTTGTTGTTTCAACTCAATGCAATATTAAAATGTGTGTTTTTAAAGGCAGGGAGCCTCTTGGCTAACATAGCACTGGGTTAACACACGGATGCATAAGAAAATTCAATAATAAAAACCCTTAGAAAACGAAAATAAGCCAAAATTTGAATAATAATTGTAAACATATTGACATTACTTAGATTTTGAATTGAATAATAACGTCTTTTAGAGACATAATTGTAGTCTTATTTCAGACCCTTGCAGTATCGATCGTTAATCTTGTATGTAATACGTATCATTTATTTATATTTCACAAATGTGTACCATATGCATGCATGAACATGGCAAATCATATGCCTAAGTCTCATGCAGATTGTTATTTATGAACCCATACATGATTGGTGAAAACTAAATGAGTTTACTGATCTAGTCAGCTTTGCATGAGTCAAAATGACAGCATTGAGATGGAATGAGAACACCATATTGACACTTACTTTTTGTACCTTTTGTTTTAATTCTAGGTATTTAGTAATCTTCAAATTCAACAAACACGTCCTTCATAAATAGCCTACTAATGGCATACGTGATTTTTTTATGCTGCTCGATTGGTGCAAAGGTGATTCCTAGAAATTAACTGGAAAATGACACGGCATGCATTGTATCTCTTGTAAAATTGTACGTCAAGATTAACGTACCCCGATGGCAAGTGGCTCCCGTGAATCCCGGGGCACAGGTGCAAGAGAAGCTATGGAAATCGTCAAAGCACGTCGCTCCATTTTTGCACGGATTGCTATAACAGTCTATAAATTGAAGAAAAGAGAAAACAGGGGAATGCACAGTCTTACCAAGATTTATTCGAATTGTTCCAATTGGTTTAAGATAAATTTCAGGATTTGGAAGACGATCACTTCTCTTTGTTATCGTTACCAAACGGTAGCTAAGTACTTACAAATGGTGTGTTGAAAGTTTGAGACCCATACGTCGCGAACTTGTTTTATGAGAAAAAAAACTGATAGCGATATGCTACCAGAATATTGTTCTTTCCGCGAGTTTACAGTTGCTTAAATTGAGGATCACAGTTATGTGTACGTTCGCACGACCAGCGGAGAAGATTTTTACCAAAACTACGTATTCTACCCAAATTTTTTATAACAGGTGTTATTTATACTCATCTTCACATTGTGAACGATTTGAGCTGTTATAGCATTCATTTTGACGTTTTCTAGCGTGCAAATCCCGAGCTCTATCTACATTAGCGGTTGTAGAATGTGGCAGTACCTAGGGTGGCACGTACCCAAGGAGTATTTTTTTGTCCAAGATAAGAAACCATATGGACAACATCATCTCTTAATATGGGTTTACATGGATATACCCATATGGGCCCTACGTATGTGGAATTTACACGGGTCAAAACAGATGTCGCATTGCCCATATCTCTCATATGGCCCCATATGGGATTGCATGGGACATAAAAGGGCCCAATATTGCCCACATTAAACACATAATATGGGGCTAGATACTTTGCTACTTATTTTCTTTCGTTTAACGCAATTTTGATTGTTGTTACGTCTACGTGGTTGATATGGCTGACATTATGGTTATGTTTTTGTTGATGTACCTATATTTGTATTTGTTATTTCAACGATGGAAATGAAAAAAAAATATTTCAAATCAAATCAAATCTGAGACTGGTGAGCCTCGAAGCTCTCTAAGGTAGACCGCTAGATCCATCATGAAAACTAAATGTTTGTATAATCAAATCTAATCTAACTTGAATTCGCGTATTTACCAAATACTGTTAAAGGCAGAAGATCTCATTTGCAAACATTCTCGGAGACCAGGAAAGAATAATTCATACCCTTAGGCTATTGATGAATGGCATGTCTGTGAAATCTGGGGGTCAATAATTGCCTAGAATTTGAAAAATACGAAAGAAAAATAGCCATTTAGTGTACGTTCTATGGGAGGAATTTTTCTCTCTTGAGAATAAAATTAAAATCTCAGTCTAACGGTCACTATAATTCCACTAAAGCTGAGTTTTAAGCTCCTATACTTTGCTGAAGGTTCCCAGATGGCATTATCTTCTAAATTCCAGTGTATTTACACAACGTTAATTTTCAGGCATGCAAAAGAGATGCACTGCCTTTAATAGTGACAAGAATACTAACACTTTACGATTTTATTTTGATATTTTCGTTACTTCTGTCACTTTTTTATTGTTTTGGAAAAACATGTATGGATACACAATATTTCATATATACAATTCGTTCCCAAATTTCATTGGCTGACTTGATGCACAAGAAGGCAATGTAATGTTTCACATCACTTTATTTTAAAATATTGATTTTCAGCTCGTTTGGAAATACATGTAAAAGCGTTTCTAATACTTATTCAGATCAATTCAATTTATTTAGTCCTACAATAAAAATGTGAATAAAACATGTTTGGGTTCAAATGCAAGAAAAAGACTAGTGATGTATCAACACATTCAGGATACTACGAATATGTACGGACATGAATACATTGAAATAATTAAAGAAAGCCAATTGGCATACATACGCAAACAAACATACGAATTTCATATGTACGTTATCAAACGTGGGGAAAAGGACGTGTACCTGGCATTGTACATAGAACTATGACGGATGTTATTGCCGCTCGGCCCAGTCCAGATGACGGAATTCTGGTTCCTGGTCTTGAATCTAGCGACTTGGCGACTAATTGAATAGTCTCCCCATTTCGTGTGGATATTTGACGACAGGATATACAGTCACAGCTTGTTCCTTAAAGATTGTTAGGAAGGACAACAGAACCGAGAGCATGCTGTAGTACTTGTAATTAAAATTTGTCGGCAGACGTATTATTTCTGCAAACCGAAAGTGCGGATAAACAACATCGATTTAAACTTGGACATTCCTGTCAAACGAAATATTGTAAGGTATAAAGGTGAGGACTTTTTTGTGGTTGTATCCAACAGCAAACTAAACGATATATAAATTTAGACCGATATTTTCTTCGAACTTCAGGAAAGCAAGGAAGAGTCCGTATCCTGACAATTATCCCACCCCTGTATAATGACCCTCTTACCCCGAATAATTACCACCAAGGCAATAATCCGTCATGAAAATTTACCCTGAGGACGTTTACCACCCGGAAAAATTACCCCGACGAAATTACTACTCAGTTAACCCAAGGATAATCAATGCCCGGACAATTACACCGAGGACAATTACCATCCAAACAAGTACTCTGAGGACAATTACCACCTGAACAAATACCACCAATACAATAATCCCGAGGACAATTAGACTTACCATCCGAAAAATTACCCCGAGGACAATTACCACTCGAAAAATTACCCCGAGGGCAATTAACAGCGGAAAAATTACCACGAGGATATTACAACCCGGAACATTTTCCCCAAGGACACTTACCACTCGAACAATATCCACCCAGGACAATTTCTACCCAATCAATTACCACGAGGAAAATTGCCACCGGAAAAATTATCCCGAGAACAATTGTAACCTGAACAATTACCTTGAGGACAATAACCACCCGAACAATTATCCCGAGAATAATTTCCACCCGAACAATTACCCTGAGGACAATTACCACACGAACGAATACCCCGATAACAATTACCACCCAAACAATTACCCCGAGGACAAATACCACCCGAACGAATACTCCTAAGCAATTTGAAACCGGAAATTTATCCCAAGGACACTTACCACCCGAACAATAACCCCGATGACAATTAGCACCAGAAAAAAAAACCCGAGACAAAAAAAAAATACCACCCAAACGAATACTCCAAGAACATTTACCACCCGAACGAATACCCCAAGAACAAATACCACCCGAACAATAACCCTGAGGACAATTACCACCCGAAAAATTACACCGAGGAAAATAACACCCGAAAAAAATACCCCCAGGACAATTCCAACCCGAACAATTATTTTCGAAGATAATTACCGTTTGGGATAATTAACCTTTACAGGAATTGCAAAAGGAATATTGTCCTGGGGTAATGTCTTGTTCAAGGGGAATTGTCCGCATGGCAATTGTCCAAGTTAATTGTCCTTGAGGAGTTATTGCCTCGGGGGTATTTTGTCCTTGAACCGATTATCAGTGTGTGAATATTACATAGCATTATTTTTTTTATTCCATTTTGAAGAGTAAAACAAGCCGCTTACACCTTACTGTCAAGAATACAATACAAACTGTGGTCTAATATTTTTAGGTATTTGTAACATTTCAAACTCATGTCAAAATAAATACGATGCCAAACAAGACTTACAACATTAATCTTCTAATGCATGTGAAAGGTCGTGAAAAGTCACAATATATGTTTGAACAAACTATTGTCTCTAGACCACAAAGTACAGTACTAAATTTGGTCCTCACAAAGTGAAAGGAAATTCATCATTATGTAGATGTGACAAAATAGAAGGGGTTATTTACATTTTGAAATTACAATGAAAGAAAATAAACCGCATGGTCATTTCTTACATATATTATGAAGAGTTTCTTAGTAAAAGCCAATAAACGCCAATTTTACTATTGTCAAAAAATGCATTGCGATAGGGCTAACTGTTGTTCCTTTTCATTTTTTTAAGCAGTGTAACCTGTGATTTGGTGATTGAAAAAAACATGTTTTCATGGCAAAACCCAATATATCCACATGACTTTTATGTCAAAACCCGATATATCCACTCAGCCAATCAGCGTGCATAACATGCATGGCCGCCCATAAAACTCTGCAGGCGCAAAGTGACCTCAAGCAGGCCAGGTGCACGCTAGCATGCAGTGGACAGAAATTCCTTGATAGGCTGCTCCGTCTTGTCTCCTTGATCGGAATTCAATATGGATATATGACATTTTGCAAAGAAACGATTTATGGATATATGACATGTTTCAATAAAACTGAAATCAAAGTAATCAATTTTGGCAAAATGCCATTATGTAGATTTTATGCAAATTTGCCAAAGCAATAAAATCATTACATAAAAGCATTTCACCTTAGTTGAGATTTCTACCATGCTCTATATTTTCACAGCAAAAAAATATGTCTTTTATCTCAACTTACCTAAAATGGATATATTGGCTTTTGCTATGATACTCTTCATATTTTTTCAATTTAAAACAATGATGTATGATTTTGTAGATTTTAATCTGCGAAGATTGCGTTGAATTCGAATTTGAATTAATGATTTAATTATCCAACTATGATTTTTTTTTGTTATCAATGTGTTATTTTAAGCACTAAAGGGTGTATCGAAGTGTTCATGATTTAAGAACACAAACATGTTTTCGAGCAAAATACTTATTTCACATTCATCGGCTTCGATCTATTTTTCTCATGGCGGGGGGCAAACTTGTTAATAATATCGGCGCACATGTAAAATTTAATGGTCTTGCAGTGCCTTGCATTGATTTTCTAACGTATGTTTGCATTACGTTTAATGAATTTACCATATTGTAAAAATCATGGGGGAGGAGGTAGCACAATTCCTGTCAAACGAAATATTGTAAGGTATAAAGGCGAGGACTTTTTTATGGTTGTATCCAACAGCAAACTAAACGATATATAAATTTAGACCGATATTTTCTTCGAACTTCAGGAAAGCAAGGAAGAGTCCGTATCCTGACAACTATCCCACCCCTGTATAATGACCCTCTTACCCCGAATAATTACCACCAAGGCAATAATCCGTCATGAAAATTTACCCTGAGGACGTTTACCACCCGGAAAAATTACCCCGACGAAATTACTACTCAGTTAACCCAAGGATAATCAATGCCCGGACAATTACACCGAGGGCAATTACCACCTGAACAAATACCACCAATACAATAATCTCGAGGACAATTAGACTTACCATCCGAAAAATTACCCCGAGGACAATTACCACTCGAAAAATTACCCCGAGGGCAATTAATAGCGGAAAAATTACCACGAGGATATTACAACCCGGAACATTTTCCCCAAGGACACTTACCACTCGAACAATATCCACCCAGGACAATTTCTACCCAATCAATTACCACGAGGAAAATTGCCACCGGAAAAATTATCCCGAGAACAATTGTAACCCGAACAATTACCTTGAGGACAATAACCACCCGAACAATTATCCCGAGAATAATTTCCACCCGAACAATTACCCTGAGGATAATTACCACCCGAACAGTTACTCCAAGGAAACTTACCACCCGAACAATTACCCCGAGGACAATTATCACCCGAACAATTACCCTGAATACAATTACCACACGAACGAATACCCCGAGGACAAATACCACCCGAACGAATACTCCTAAGCAATTTGAAACCGGAAATTTATCCCAAGGACACTTACCACCCGAACAATAACCCCGATGGCAATTAGCACCAGAAAAAAAAGCCGGGACAAAAAAGAAATTACCACCCAAACGAATACTCCAAGAACATTTACCACCCGAACGAATACCCCAAGAACAAATACCACCCGAACAATAACCCTGAGGACAATTACCACCCGAAAAATTACACCGAGGAAAATAACACCCGAAAAAAATACCCCCAGGACAATTCCAACCCGAACAATTATCCCCGAAGATAATTACCGTTTGGGATAATTAACCTTTACAGGAATTGCAAAAGGAATATTGTCCTGGGGTAATGTCTTGTTCAAGGGGAATTGTCCGCATGGCAATTGTCCAAGTTAATTGTCCTTGAGGAGTAATTGCCTCGGGGGTATTTTGTCCTTGAACCGATTTTCAGTGTGTGAATATTACATAGCATTATTTTTTTTAATTCCATTTTGAAGAGTAAAACAAGCCGCTTACACCTTACTGTCAAGAATACAATACAAACTGTGGTCTAATATTTTTAGGTATTTGTAACATTTCAAACTCATGTCAAAATAAATACGATGCCAAACAAGACTTACAACATTAATCTTCCAATGCATATGAAAGGTCGTGAAAAGTCACAATACATGTTTGAACAAACTATTGTCTCTAGACCACAAAGTACAGTACTAAATTTGGTCCTCACAAAGTGAAAGGTAATTCATCATTATAATTATGTAAATGTGACAAAATAGAAAGTGTTATTTACATTTTGAAATTACAATGAAAGAAAAATAAACCACATGGTCATTTCTTACATATATTATGAAGAGTTTCTTAGTAAAAGCCAATAAACGCCAATTTTACTTTTGTCAAAAAATGCATTGCGATAGGGCTAACTGTTGTTCCTTTTCATTTTTTTAGCAGTGTAACCTGTGATTTGGTGATTGAAAAAAAAAAACATGGTTTCATGGCGAACCCAATATATCCACATGACTTTCATGTCAAAATCCGATATATCCACTCAGCCAATCAGCGTGCATAACATGGCCGCCCATAAAACTCTGCAGGTGCAAAGTGACCTCAAGCAGGCCAGGTGCACGCTAGCATGCAGTGGACAGAAATTCCTTGATAGGCTGCTCCGTCTTGTCTCCTTTATCGGAATTCAATATGGATATGACATTTTGCAAAGAAACGAATTTGCCAAAGCAATAAAATCATTACATAAAAGCATTTCACCTTAGTTGAGATTTCTACCATGCTCTATTCACAGCAAAAATATGTCTTTTATCTCAACTTACCTAAAATGGATATATTGGCTTTTGCTATGATACTCTTCATATTTTTTCCAATTTAAAACAATGATGTATGATTTTGTAGATTTTAATCTGCGAAGATTGCGTTGAATTCGAATTTGAATAATGATTTAATTATCCAACTATGATTTTTTTTTGTTATCAATGTGTTATTTTAAGTACTAAAGGATGTATCGAAATATTCATGATTTAAGAACACAAACATGTTATCGTGCAAATACTTATTTCACATTCATCGGCTTCGATCTATTTTTCGCATGGCGGGGGGCAAACTTGTTAATAATATCGGCGCACATGTAAAATTTAATGGTCTTGCAGTGCCTTGCATTGATTTTCTAACGTATGTTTGCATTACGTTTAATGAATTTACCATATTGTAAAAATCATGAGGGAGGAGGTAGCAAAACGATATGTTTGCCTCATCAATATTTTCATTGGGGTTCGCACCTCACACCCCAGAGTCAAGGCCCCTGTTCCCATTTTCGTCTTAATGAGCTATTAAGTTTCTAAATAATTAAACGTGTACTGTGTTGTGCGCGCAATTCCGTACAATAGTTGTTTATTTGTCACTTCTGTATACGTGACGTGCGGTTGTAAACGTCTTTTAAAATCCAAAAGTGTTTATTTCTGAAAAAAATAAGCAAACTTACAAAGCCTTTATTTGTAAACATCTAAATATTTAAGATGCGATTGTGTTTATTTCGAACTTTAAATCTACGTTATTTGTTATTACTACGTAAACTAGAATTTATTCGAACAAAACCCCTCACATTTGCTATAAAATTGTTAATACATAAATATTATGCCAAACTTACCCACAATGCAGCTGGCTACCAACAGCATAATCGTCAAACTATAAATGCACAAAGCCTTTTGGAAAAAAGGGGAAAAGAAACTTTTATCTCTGGTAGTTGATTTATATAAATTGTTCATTCGTTATTAAAGGTATTGGCTAACATTTACCATAGTTAAAAAAATCTGAGCGACATGAGTCCCCATGCTACCATATTGTCTTTGATAAGGCCTAAAAATGACGCCCTGAAAAAAATTGTATTTCGAAATGATTATTTAGTGCATTAAAAAAGTGAAAATCGTAAGTTGATCGGATTCACCTGCCCATTTTCTCCCATAGACTTACTCTATGTACACCTAGGCTATTTAAACTCGCCCCGGGTTTTAATTGTTTATTCATGCATAACTTGCCATTGGCAGTGTAACTTTCCAAACTTTTTTTGTTCTAGGGTGTTTATTTGTCCATATGAACACTACTATGTAGTTCAGATATCAAAATTTGACAATTTTTTTTAATTGAAGCTCCACAATGTTAGCCTATCACTTTAACATTAACCGATTGTAATAGGTAATTTCGAACTTCCTGCAAAATGAAATAAACCAATAAAGGTTAATGACATGATTAGGGATAGTCCTCAACTTTGGATGAAACTGCTCCAGAATCAAGCAAATTGTGCAGGGATTCTACTGTGAAAATTTTGCAGTCAATAGGCGACTCGTCTTAAAATAACTTCCATCAGTATGCCTTGTAACAGAAAAATATGTTATGTAGCCTTCAATGGAATCTTTTTTTATCGGGCTCGAGAGAAACAAAATGCTAGTACATGTATGTTCATTCTTGATACGGCTTATGTAAACAGATTCAAGAAAAATTCTTGCAGTCAGGCAGATGTACAATAACAAATACTATTATAGAAAAGAAAGAAGAAGAAGAAGAAGAAGAAGAAGAAGAGAATTATTATTATTATTATTATGATGATGATGATTATTATTATTATTATTATTATTATTATTATCATTATTATTATTATTATTATTATTATTATTATTATTATTATTATTATTATCATTATCATTATTATGAATAACAATGAACATTAACTTGCACTAATCGTAATAATATTGAGAAGAATCGGTAATGTACTGCTGCGACTGCTATGGCTACTACTACTACTGATGATAAAAACAACAAGAATAATACTAATAATAACAATAATAATAATCATGATTATTATAGTAGTAGTAGTAATAGTAGTAGTAGTAGTAGTAGTAGTAGTAGTAGTAGTAGTAGTAGTAGTAGTAGTAGTAGTAGTAGTAATATTATTATTAGTAGTAGTAGTAGTAGTAGTATATTATTTTTGTTTTGTTACCAAGTACGTTATTTCACCGAAGCACCGTAAGAATTGAAGGTGGACAAAAGGTAATTTTAACTTAAACAGATAACCCAATGATAATTTGAATTTTATATATTTTCAAGGAGTTCGGAATTATCTGTCATAATCAGTTAATATCATTATTATTATGATTTCCATATTTTGGTCCAGCCCCCAAAGGCGGAGGGAGACTAAGGGATCACTTTGGCGTCTGTCCGTCCGTCTGTTACCTTTACAAAAACGTAAATAACTCTGTGCTAAACGACCCAATTTCGATCAAGCTTGGATGGATGATTGATCATATAGACTTTCAAATTTGGAAGTATATGAAGGTTACCGTAAGATTAAAGGTCACTATAAGAGTTCAACGACCTTTAGAGCTCAATGTTAAGTTTTTTTGAGCAAGTTTCTATTATAGTCCATAACTTTACCCCCATTTGCCCAATTGTGACGAAACTTGGGTGGAAGGTGCTCATAGGGAGCTGAAGGTCACCTTAAGGTCAAAAGTCACCTGCAGGGGTCAGCGACCGTTTTTTTTTTTTTGGAGCAAGTTTCTAATATGGTCCATAACTTTGCCCCCATTTGTGACCAAATTTGATAGGTAGATGTCTCGGCATTGAGAGCTGAAGGTCACCAAAAGGTCAAAGGTCACCAGCCAGGGTCAACGACACTTTTGAGCCCAATGTTAAGCCTTTTGAGCAAGTTTCTATTAAAGTGAAACGTAAGACACATGAGACACGTGAGACGCATTTTGGCTATCGCCTTGTATTATCATTTCAAATATACATGGTTGATGTGAAATTACAATATGTAATAATTTCTTTGCCAGATATTTATCTATTCCCCGTTGGTCGGTAGAGTTGCTTGTGTATGAAATACCTTACCTATACAGAGTGTTTTGAAAAAAGAAAAAAACACCGGAAACCAATATATAATCTGATAAACATAATTATGATTATTACAGTGAGTCGTCGGAAAGATATATAAACTTTTTACTCTTTTATTTGACATCATATTTGTAATAATAAATCCTTGAGTTATCGTATTGCAAATATTTTAAATGAGC
>JZLH01S0217236.1:46083-60542 GCA_001188425.1 Eucidaris tribuloides
AATGTTCAAATTGCTTTGCGCACAAGATTTGGATCTATTTATCAACACGGTCACAGATGGTATTCACTGAGACCCCACCCCCCCCCCCTTTTTATGTTCTCTTGGTTTGTCATCCTATTACTCCAATCGTTCGTAAGCTGTAATGAACTTGGAGACACATTTCTAATCAGTGTCTTGCCTAAACCGGGCATGCAACTTAACATTGAATGGCGCGTTTTTCTAGTGACGGTGTAGCATCGCTTTCGGAGTCGATAACAAGTTGCTGAGGGTTTTAACCACACTTTCCCGGATGGTGATGCACCCTCATAATCCACAATTTGGAGGAATGCGGGGAAATATGAAATGAAAGGGACGAAGGGTCATTCTTGTCGGAGAAGGTCAGTTCTGACACCACAGACCATCAATACAGTCCAAGAAATGCGACAATATGCGATATTAACTGCTCAAAAAAGTTTGGAATTCTGACTTTTGATCGATTTTTTTTTTCCTCCCCGTGATAACAATAAGGCATGCTTGGTACCAGCAGAAAACATATGTAATTTTCTTTAAAAATACCTGATATGCTAATGCTATCGTGATAGGTTCAGTATTTGGAAATATGGCATGAAGTGTAAATTCAAATGCTGCAAAATGACCGGTGGTCATGAAGAGTCAATAAGAACGTCCTGTTTGGCTTTGGGTTATTTATTGAGTGTTTTATTCTCAGCTGGTCAGGCATGAATGTCAGTTTTAAAAGGAGCCCCTGCCACTTCATTTGTTTATGAGTGTAAGACTGAGTGGTTTGAGTTTTGTTTTTAAATGCCAATACATTGTTTCTTTGCTTGCTTGCTTGCTTGCTTGCTTGCTTGCTTGCTTGTGCTCACGTTTATTTGAGTCGATGATAGTGTTCATGTTACAATGCATTATGACCAAAAAACATTGGACAACTCATTTATTACCAGTGAAATAGAAAATTACGAGACTTACCGAACATGAGATCATTTTGCAAAGCCTTTAACTCTTTACATGTTGAATTCATTTTTTGAAGGGATAATAATGACAATTGTTCTTTTCACTTTTTCTCCGAATTTGGCTTTCCTTTTTTGTAGTAATGAAAATAGTTATTTTTCTATAGATCTTACTTTAGCAAACTAGCTATTTCTTTAGTGTCTCCTGTGCAAATGCGAAGAAAAAACACAATTATTGCGATTGTTCAATTTAATTGTACGGAGGAGACTCTTTAGCATGATAAGGGTTAATGTCAAAGTCATGAACATTTTTGTGGCAGGGGCTCCTTTTAAAATTGACATTCATGGCTGACCAGCTGAGAACAAAAGACATAACTCCGCACAAGAGAACATGTTCTTTACTGACTCCTTATGACCAGCGGTCATTTTGAAGCTTTTCAATTTATCCCATATTTTTAAAGCCTGCCTTTTCCGTGATGGAATAATCACAACAAGTAGGAAATCATTTTAAATAAAATTAGATAATCTTTCTGATAGTACCAAGCATGGATTGATTTCGTCTACGAAAAAGGCGAAATAATTCATGAAAGTCAGATTTTCATTTTATATGGAGTTTATATACGGTATATATGAAGAGAATGTGCAGGAAAATTGACCATGCAAAAAACTGCTAAAGATGCGAAACATGGCAGTGCTTTCTATTTTGTTGATTGGCTGTCAAACTATAAGAATAAATATTCAACCAGCTGTTTTAAAAGTATTTCACATGGTGGGTTCAGGGAGGCTGCTAAACTTTTATTCAATCATATCTTATCAAAACCTTGGAATGCTACCTTGCGACAAGAAACAAGAAAACAACGATATAGATATTGTTCAGATAATTATAACTATACAGTTTGACGCAAGATGAAATCGTCTTATGATTCGGCACATGCGAATTTCAAAAGTAAAAAGCTTTTTTACCATGGTATTCGCTCGTCAATGTTGTTAAGTCACTCCCAATGAGTTTTCCGTGTACTCCAGATACGTAACTCCTCCGCTAAAAGTAACCAACGAAATCCAATTCAAGTGATATCTTTCAAACAAGAATAACGGGCTCAGGCTGCTTAGCAAGTTTCACAATTTCACATCTGTTGAGGACGTGTGGTCCGCTGCGGCCCTTACAGCAAATTTATTTGCCCGTTCGACATTCAGACAAGTGAAGACTCCTATGGTTATGATGATTATTGCACCAACTGGTGTTACTATGGCAACAAAACGCATATTTATGATCATGCGTATTGCACAAAAGAGGGCAACGATCCATAAAAACATTAACATGATTAATGTAGCAATCTTCACTGGTAACTGTAATGATGCCTACAGTGCGAGTCAGAGGCGTTTCTACGAGGAGGGGGGGGGTGGCAGTGAGAATGGACACGTGTTCCGGCCTCCACTTCAGGGTGGGCGCAATACAAAATGCAAAAGAGAAAAAAGGGGGTAACGCGAGAAAGGAAAGATCCTCAAAGATTGTGCGCCTCTCCTGCCTTCTCGCATATTTTCATTCAGGACCTCCTAGTTTTACAATCCAATTTATAATTGAGTATAGGAATACAAAAACGACCGAAAAATAGGCTGTTTCAATTGAGGTAAAACAGTCGCAAAAAAGTAACCGGGGGGGGGGGCTCTGTCATTATAAGGTGGACACCGTGGTCGTGTACAGAGAAAAGGGGTTGTTTTAACGGACAGAAGATGTACACACGGTGAAAACGATATCAAAATCGCACAAAATTGGGGGGAGAGTGATACTTTTAACAGCTTCGGCTGTTTAGCGTGGGGAAAACATGACAAAACACTTGTTTAGGGTCCATTTTGAAATTTCATTTACGAGCATGGAGTACACCTTATAACGACAGTGCCCTCCTTCCACCCCCCCCCCCCTCCCCTGGATATCAATAGATGATTTTACATTCTTGAAAATTCAATCCCCAAATATTTTCTTTTTTAAATAACGTTTACAAAAAGGTACTAACACACATCTTACTTTGTGCTTTGATCAAAGAAACGTCAGCAAAATGTTGGCATTTGAATTACAATATAAACAAAAGTGTGCAAGGGGTAGGATACCAGTATTCTGGCACTTTGGCTGCTAAGTATAATTCAGGCGTGATAATCACGCACCGGATTGTATTGTAGATATGTGTGTAACCCTTCAGAAATGTACAATTTTCTCTCCAAATTCAAATATTATCGAAACAGGACCTTTTACCTAATTCTGTTGCTTCATTGTGTCTCCATTTTGCACAAAACATCATGTATAGATATTTCCGTGACGTTAATCTTTTTAATTAAGGGCAATTGAGTTAATTTAATTCTCAGCGTACCGGAACAGCGTCAGTTCCCCCTATCATGTTACACAGGTTAATATAATATACATTGATAGACTTTGTGAACGTGGAACAATATGAATTATTGGTCATGTATTTCATGCCTGACGGCAGCTTAGCCTTCAAAATTTACTCGTCGTCTGCCTTTGTAGAGGCCAACTATTAATTTCAATAATCGGTTTCATTTAAGAGACAAGGGAGTTCATGAATAATTTGTCTATCTGTATACTGTTAAATGTAAAAGTGTCCAGTAAATTGATTATGATGTTGCTAACATAGGTTTGCTGGGTTTTCCGATTCTCAAAACGCCAAATAACATGCCAAATTCAGTGAAAAAACGCCAAATTCGCATTTGATGCATTTTATGGGCACCATAGCCTAGATGCGGTTAGAAATAACGTTGCAATCAATTTATAACACCTTTGAAGCCTCTGCCGCAGCCAAAAATTTGAATGCCACAGTTTACGCGTAATTGTGCATGTGAATACATGCTCACGGCTACTTTTGGACCCTTGTGGCATTACTGAAAATCGGGTTTCATTATGATTATTAGGTATGCCATTGTACAAAGCGAAAAAAATGCCAAAAAGCAAATTGAATTCTTCAATGCCAAACGGTATTTAAAAAAAGCCAAATGTGGTGTTTTTGGCGGTAAAAACGCCAAGCTGGCAATACTGCTTGTTTACAACATCTGAAGAAAGATAATACAGTATTATTAAAGGCAGGGCATCTCTTTTGCATGCCTAAAAATTAGCATTGTGTAAATACAACGAAATAAAATGCCATCTGGGAACCTTTAGCAAAATATAGGAGCTATAGAAACTCAGTTTAGTGGATTTATAGAGACCGTTAGACTCAGATTTCGATTTTTTTTCTCGCGAGAGAAAAATTCCTATCATAGAACGTACGCTAAACGGCTATTGTTTTTTTCTTTCGCATTTTTCAAATTCTAGGTAATTCCTGACCCCCATATTTCACAAACGTGCCCTTCATCAATAGCCAAAGGACATGGGTTATCTTTTCCTGGTCTGCAGGGATGTTTGCAAATGAAATCCACTGCCTTTAGGGATGACAATGTTGTTAGTATCATTATTGATAAAGCATTAGGAACAGATGCTGGTGTACTGTGATCCTCTCGGGCTTATTTATTTATTTATTTTAATTATCAGTTCCAGTGGGGGAAATAGTGATATTAATCACTATTTCCCCCACTGAAACCGATATTTTTCATAAGTAGGGCCTATTTGTACAATTTTGATTGTTCATTAAGTGAGTAAAATACTGAGCACAACATTGGCAGGCGGTACGCTTCATGTTTTACGCAAAAAAGTTCTTCAGTATAATTTCAAGCTTCGTTTCGTTCCTGTTTCTTTGTGTCGTATAACACAAACCAACAAAGCTGCTTTATCTCTTCGCATCATCCATTTAGACGAGGACCATAACACATTATAAAGGAATTTAGTTATACATGTATCATCACATTTTCTTGAACAGTAGTGTACATCAAAATATCATTGTTTCACTTTTGATTGTGACTGATATGTACTGAGCCGAATATCAGAGATCTGGCAAAATAATATGGTGGTACTGTCGTTATGAAAAGTCTGACTTTATCGCAAGTTTCCTCTCTCTTTAATGTACACTCTCAATGGATTGCATATTAAAATGTTTCAGAAATCAGAATATGCATTATCTCTGGCAAGTAATGCATAAACTGTGGACAGTGTGTCATTATATGTTTGCCAATCTCGATACAACGCCAATCCTCTAGTTGAATATCAACACTTTGAAATACTGTTGTCAGGGCTGTAGGCTGTTTTATTTTTTAGAACGTAGACTTAGAGTTCGCATCCTAAGCGTTTTTCTCAACAATTAATGATTTAGAATTTCCCAAACTCCCATTATTTTACAATAATTTTGAAAGATAATATGCCAACACAACCCAAAATTCAAAGAGAAAAGCCAATTATATGAATTTTTATGCAACATTACAAATATCATTTATAGGTCTGTCTGTTTAGTTTCGACTCACGGTCTTTCAAACCCCTTCCTTCATTCATTATTGACATCAACATTTGAAGAGGAGCACATTTTCAGTGATTGCTCGTTTTCACACGTGGTACCGATGTAATGATTCAAATAACTATCACCCTGACCATTTTTTTGCATTGTGTCAGATTTTGTGTCAGTTCGTCAGATTTTGACACTATATAATAATATGTTTATACTATTTAGAAAGGTATGCATGGAACACACACACACACACACACACACACACACACACACACACACACACACACACACACACACACACACACACACACACACACACACACACACACACACACACACACACACACACACACACACACACACACACACACACACACACACACACACACACACACACACACACACACACACACACACACACACACACACACACACACACACACACACACACACACACACACACACACATACATACATACATGCATACATGCATACATACAGTATTTATCATTGGTCTTTGAAGACTACACTGTTAAAACCGAAATGCTGCTTCAACATTTAAAAGGGCCGAGTGACAACACTTTGTGGATATTATATCCAACCTTTTACCGGTGTGATGGCCTAGTTGGTTTGAGCGTCCTTCTCACATCCGGAAGGTCGCGGGTTTGCACGTCCGTCTCACATCCGGAAGGTCGCGGGTTCGAGCCCCGGCCGGGTCATACCAAAGACTTTTTAAAAATGGTACCTTCTGCTTTCTAGCCAGGCGCTCGACATTCTAGAACAGAGAATGGTAATAATAACATGTATGTTATGCAGGGCCCGCTGGAAGAACAGTCTATTTGACTGAATTGGCTACTCTGGGTAAATCAAAAATAATAATAATAAATAAATACTACTACTACTACTACTTACTACTACTACTACTACTACTACTACTACTACTACTACTACTACTACTACTACTTCTACTACTACTACTACTACTACTACTACTACTACTACTACTACTACTACTACTACTATACTATAATAATAATAATAATAATAGTAATAATTTATTATTATTATTTTTATTATTATTATTATTTTTATTATTATATACCTTAATTCAAGGCGGCAATTTTAGGGAATTTCAGCCAACCATATGTTGTCAGGGATACCTACGTGGAAAATGACCTTCCGTGGAGGGAAAGTAGGGGGGATGATGATTTGTAGGGGTGTAGGGGTTTTGATAATTTTTAGAAATATTCCTAAAGGCATTATATAACAATATTTCCATTTAAAACAAAATGTGAGCAGCATGATTCTTCATAATACTTGTGTCTCAGATAAGGTCTAACAGTGAAGCCTTGAAAAAAAAAATGCACTTTAAAATTATCATTAAGTGCTTTAAAAAAAGTAAAAATCATTACGTGACCATTCTAGTTTTCACCCATAGACTACTGTGTTGCAGAATTAAAATTATCATTAAGTGCTTTAAAAAAGTAAAAATCATTACGCGACCATTCTAGTTTTCACCCATAGACTACTGTGTTGCAGAATTTTCATCGGCCGAGAATAATTCATGTGCTAATTTTTATCTGTACATATTTCACAAGTGACATCATAACTGTCGGAACTTGTGAGATATGTTAGAAAGCAAAGATTGACAATTTTTTAATGGTTTTTTTTTTTTACAATGCTATATAGTGTCTTTAAATCCCCGAAGGATTTCAAAAATTTTGTGTATATTGTCCGTTTTGTCCATCTCCGGCGAAGAAATTGTAATCACTCTATTGCATTTACTAAGGTTATTTTGTAGGGGAAAATATACTTTTGTAGGGGAAAAATGGGTTCTTGGGGTGTAGGGGAAATGTGGTGTCCGTAGAGTAAAATACGCATGCGGCGTAGGGGGAAATGAGAATTTTGAGTGGCTGCCCTGCCTAGATTAAACATTTATATTGTTAAATCAAGCTGGCTAAAATGTTGTCACTTCTCGGAACGTTAAATGTTAATTTACCATTTGAATTTTTTGAATGTAATCTGAATGACAATCTTTTTTTTCCGAATGCATAGGGCAATTTTTGTAATTTGTGTTTTTCTCATATAATACAGTCATGGTGAACATTCGTGCAGGATATAAATATCAGGATAACTTTATCAATTAGTGTTTTGAAAAAACACTGAGCCACAAACGAATGCCATGTGAGAACAAACAGGTGTTATCTTTGGTTTATTAATTTATTCAATATTTCAATGTGAAATGGTGAATACAATGCTAAAGCAGTTAAAACTGTTGTTATTTCTATAAACTTGAAATTACATAAACCATCATGGTCCACTAACGATCTCAATATGTAAGTTGTTTTTTTTTTAACTATGTCAATGATATATTACAGTACTACCGATTTTAAACTGTACACTCCCTTGCATTATAGAATATAATATGCAACCACTTGAACCATGGTGTACTACGCATCTCAAGCTGTGTACTATCTCAAACTACGTGACAGCATTTTGTGGATCCTTGAAGTATTATACTCATAATAGTTTAATAATTAATAGTTAATAGTTTAATTAATCATTAATAGTTAATTAATACTTAATCGTTTAATAATACATGATAGTTTAATACTTGAAGTATTAAACTGTGGTGTACTGACGATCCTTGAACTATGTGGCACTTAATATGTTATTCTTCTACTCATTCAAAATAACTTAAAATGTAATTCATTGAAATAAATGAAAATGTTTCTCTTGTTTTGTAATTACTCAATTAGGGCCGTCTACATGAAAAGTGTAAAACTTAAAACGTGAGATGTCGCGCTATTAACGATAGAGAGCGCTATTTAATTTATCGCTCGGCAACGTACGGTAACAGTTGCTATTACTAACTTGACTTTAAAGGAAAGCACTATCACCGTCGCCTTGTCAGGCTCTTTTGAATGACGCACTATCCAGAACTCACATTTGGTGGTTTGGTGGTTTTGAGTCCCAAAACTGGAATCCGTTTTGCTAAAAACAACAACAACACGTGTACATGTCAGTGAACATAGCACTTTAATCTTTCAGAAATTCAGAAAGTCAAAGTTAGACCGTTGTCGCTCTCTATCGTCAGTAGCGCAAGGCTGGGGACAAAAGAAATCCATTTTAGATCGTCCAAATGTATAAAAACAACTGTAATTTTCTTTTTAAAATTCAGCGAGAGGATAAAAAATACGTACACCAAAACTCTTGTTTAAAGGTTTCGTAAACAGGGTTTTAGATCTTCCAAAAGTATGCAAACAAGTATAATTTTGTTCGTAAAATTCAGCGAGACGGAAAAAAAATGAATACACTAAAATCTCAGTTTGTCGAATGGTCTCGTATAGACAGGCCGCGTTAGATCATACAAATATATAAAAGCAACGATAATTATTTTGTTTGTGAAAATTTAGCGAGACTGTATAGTACAGTTACAATTCTACTTTTATTGCAAGATCTGATATTATATTTGTACAAATGTATAAATATTTATGACTCAAAAGTGGGAAACCCAGATTCAATTCAAGTTTTTCAGTATTTTAAGAAAAAATCCTAAACCTGATACCAGGGAATGGACACATAATCATTTTACATTCATGTGATACATTGCCCATTTATGTTCGGTCGGCAGTTTGTTTTGTGAACATTTGTTTTTGTTCAATATAGTTTTGTTTAGCCAGAGCTGTCTCAATGAAGCTGCCAGTCAGGCATGCACTGCAAAGTCAAACTGTAAAGCAAAAGTAATTGTGACATGTTTTACGAAATTGCGTCCTGTGAATTCGCCGATGATTGAACAAGAATAACCAATACACCTCATGAATGTGAAGTTATGTTATTATTTCCTAAGATATTTTTAATATCATTTTTTTCGATCAGGGGTAGGTTTTTTATACATTGGATAAAAATTGTACTTTATTGATGATGCCAAGGCGTCACATCACATTTATCACTAAGATTATTGATTTATGAATTCAATTATGTTTTATACTTAATGTTTTTTCAGATATTTTCAATTAACTCTGATTGAATAATGATTGATTGATTGATTGATTGATTGATTGATTGATTGATTGATTGATTGATTGATTGATTGATTGGTTGTTTTTTTCTGTACTTAAATTAATGCATTCAGTTTTCATGTTCTTATTTATTTTGTATTTACATGCATTATATTTATTCGTGTGTACATTTATTTATGTATTCATTATTTCATTCACTTATATATATCTGTGTATTTCCTTATTCATTTTGCATTATTTTTTTCTATTCTATTTATTCATCTATTTATCTGTATTTATGTATCAATTTATTTATGTATTTATTTATTTACTTACTTACTTACTTTCTCACTCACTCACTCAATCAATCACTTACTTACTTACTTACTTACTTACTTACTTACTTACTTACTTACTTACTCATGTATTCATTCATTCATTTCATATTGCAAAATAAAAAACAATTCATGCGAATCCGAGGAATAACTTTTTAAGAAACAGTCATAACACCATTTTGAATACGATGATTACACCACTATAACCTCAAACTGCGTCACCATTAGTCGTCAATCCGTGAGTTTCGGCCGGGTCTTTTAGAGCTTCCGACGACGGCTTTCTTTCTGGCAACGAAAAAGAAATAAATTCGAGAAGAATGAGTGAACCTCTTTGGTCCATTGGCAGAGACAAATCTACTCTTATAGTTGTGCAAGTCTCTATCAAAATATTGTACAGACACTATAATGGTTTTCACCCCCAATAGTCCTATTGAAGTAGATTTCGCCGGCAAGTGAAATGGATTTCCATTCAAAATGAAGCTTCGTTTTTGAAGTGACAATCACTCCGATTTCCAATGAAATCCGTTCCAATTAAATTTACTATTTCAATTTTCTTCTACTATTTCGGTGTCTATTAAATTAGCGAAATAGTTGTGACTAATTGACAATGTTTTATATAGCACAATGAAAATGTGTTTATCAAGCGACTCATATATCTTTATACGCCCGGCTACGGGACGTATTATGGTATCAAACTCGGTGTCCGTCTGTCCGTCCGTCTGTCCGTCCGTCCGTCTGTTCGTCCGTCAACTTTTCCTTGTAAACGCCATTACTTCAGTTTAACTTAACCCAGCCTCATATAATTTGGTGTGTATAATACTAGCATAGATCGCACGAAGCCTATTGATTTTGAGGTCGAAAGGTCAAAGGTCAAGGTCACAGTGACATGTTTTCATTTTACCCTTGTGAAGTCCTTGTAAACGCGATAACTTCAGTTTAACTAGGGTTAGGTCAAGGTCACAGTGACATGTTTTCATTTTCCGCGTTACAGGCGGGCGCATTATGTGCTGGCCTCATCGAGACTCTTGTTGTACTTTAACGTGTCAATGGCGCAATTTCGCACCGCAGAGAAATACCTTTTCAGTGACCGATTATTACACTAATTTAATTTGTTATTATACATTTACAGTACAGAAACAGTTACATTTTCTCACAAATTTACTGGAAAAAAAACTATGACTATTATCAATACAATTATGGATATATATTGATTCAAAATAATTTGGCAATAATCGGTGTCTATTTTACAGGATTCACAGCATTATCATAAATACGACATTGATAAAAAAAATATAGCATACTTGTATACATTTTTTTTTTGCATATAACACTTTTCTCCATCAATCATGTACACGTTGTTCTACATGTTAAGACCTCGTGTGAAATATCACTAAAGGGACCGAAAAGTCACATATCGTTATGTTTTCGAGCTGGTCCGCCTCGGGTAATATCCGGGAATGCCCGTATACTTTCGGAAAACGAGCACGCACTAATTGTGTACAACTATGCAGAACGCATTCAATCGAAGAAAGGTGAAATGCACACGACCCTACTTTCAAGGGCAATTATGTTCGCAGCTCCACGATTGTTGTTACGCGCGGCCTTGCAATAGGAGCAAGCGAATGGTATTGAACGTACATGGATATCGCGAGCGGCGCATCCCTTTAATTGTGCATTAATCACGTACAATGTCGTGTCACAAACCATGCGCATAAAGTACACATTTCCTAGCATGTAGCCGTAATAAACTGGTTTTGTATCACGCAAATGACAGTCACATACAAATATCTCTACGCAAAAGGGTCTCAGGTATTAAGAACTGCACATTATTGATACAATGTAAAACGAAGAAAACATTATAAAATTGTGATGCAATAGGAAATATCGATGCTTCAATCAAATGTAAATTTAATTACCAACATGTTTATTAAATCTGCCTAAAATTGCTAAATTCTTGTTATCTCTTTAAAATTGTCAAGGAGATTTTTCCACACTCGTGCTGCTGCAACCACATTGAAATTAGGTCCACCATGAACACTTAACGACACTAATGGAAATAATTCGTTTTTTAAGCACAAATTCCTAGTCGGATAGAAATATAATATTTTAATAGTACTTATATGGTCGACATCGTGGAAAGGTAAGAAAAATGAAAAAAAAATGTTTGAAAAGATCTAACAATGGATGTGATGAAGTTTAAAGAGAATACACAGTACTGATTGATGATGGAAAATCTTTCATCAAGATTTCACATTTCATTGGTTTACAGGTGAGAGTAAATTACATTTGCATTATAATGTGGGATTATAATTCACTTCATATGCAATAAAAAGTTGAGGGATTGGCAGTTTGAGTACCCGAATGATGAGTGCACTTCGTTGCTGCAGTGTGTATGGCAACAATTAACATAGTCCAACATATTGATTTCTGTGTTAGTACTTTGTCAGCAGTGGGGATTTGTGTAGCAGATATGTCCAAAACGAAGTGTTTTATTGTTTTCAACTACTCTCTCCTGCACTATAGTGATATTTTTAGAATACCATCTGTTCACAGAAGGTTTGAAAGCAGCTGATATTAAAATGATGTTGTTCTGCAAGTAATCAACCAGTACTGTGTATTCTCTTTAATCACGTGAACCCTCCTTATAATGAACATTGAATCCAGTTGACAGAGGCATCGATCCGTGGGGGGGGCAGGGGCGATCGTCCCCCCCCCCCAATAATTTTGACAATTTGACAAATTTATAATATGCAATGCAAATATATGTTTTAAAAAACATTGGAAAGCACTATATAACCATTAAACATGTTATAAAAATACTATTAAACATGCAAAATTGCATTTCGGAGCGCTTCGCGCCCAAAATTCTGTATTTCAATTTTGGACATTTTGTTTTCACTTTTGCCCCCCCACCCCCCATCCGAAACATGGATCAACGCCCCTGCCTGTTGATGAAAGCTATATGTTATTCGCAGATTACGAAATTGAGACTTACTTCGTTTTCCTCGCCAGTAACACCAAACTGCTACCAAACAAAGAAGAAGAAAACACACTGGAAAAATTATGAACCACCGTACATCCGTTTGTTTTCCACGACCTTTATGATAATAGAAACAGAACAGATATTACATTTATAGGGTACATAGGTCTATTTGTTTGTTATTTGTTTGTTTATTTGCTTCATTCATTGTTTGTTATGATTTTATTCATTTTCAGAGTGTGTTATCTTGCTTCCCTAGCATGCAAATGTAAATATTATGATATTTGAATAAAGTAAGAACACTTAACAATACGTTACAAGAGATTTTTTTTAGATAAATAAAAATATTTTTACTATACTTTGAATTGCATCTGAATACATCTGAATTGCTTCAATTAAAAATGAAACTGCATTGTAAAAGTGCATGAACATTTCCAAATGAAGATAAGTGCCAACTTTTTTCTGTTCATGTAAATTTGATTACCAGTTTTGAGAAGTAAAATAACGGTAATTAAATTTTAGAATGATTAAACATGTTGAAATAAAGTAGATAAAATTGGTGAAATATCTAAATTAGTAACTACAGTCATGGACAAAAGTTTGAAATATTTTTTTTTCATAGCCCTGTTTTAAAGTGCAGCTATCTTACGATTAATAAGCAATAACCCATGCAGAACAGGTCATTATTAACTTCAAATGAGCTATCCTCAGGGGCGGCGCCAGGGTAAAATTTTAGGAGGGACGAAATCCATTGGTAAAATTTTGCCTGCCCCACAAAAATTTTTACTAGCCAAACTGCAAGCCAAACAAGCGTCCGACAAGCGAGGGCAGGGGGCTGACGACAATAAAAAGCGTTTTTTTATGACCGCCATTTTTTTCACAAATCAACAACAATAGATGAGCAACAATTTTCGAAAAACGGTAAAATTCCCGTCATTTTAATAAGTTTGAAAAATAGGGTGCGGCCGCCTCCCGTTGCCCCCCCCCCCTCCCCCTCTGGCGCCTTTCCTGGTTCTACTTCAGGATAAGAAACCCGTTTTTGATATGATTGAAAACTGCATTTGGTAGAAAAAAAAACATATTTCAAAATTTTGTCCGTGACTGTATAATGCACTAGAGAGTGTCCGTATTTACTTGGATGCATCGAAACAGAACAAACTTACCTTCACTTTCACCAAAAATCTTTATTGTAGGCCGGCCAGATATGAAAGAGCTCTGCGATGGTATGAAAATGACATCTGTATTGAAATAAAAACATGGATTTTTGTGAAAATAATTCCAAACTCCATCACAGTTTATCATCTGCGGTAAAATGTCTAAACAAAATTTTCGCTTTTTAATCTGTCGAGTTGTCTTTGACTTAATCACTGGGGAATTCAAAATTTTGAAGGTGGGTTTTTCTTTTCCTTCAAATAATTATATAAAACACTTAAATCCATAAAACCATCCTCCCGTATGCATGAGGAAGTCCAAGACAGGCAAAGAAGACAGTCTTTCCACCTCCTGCAGTTTAGTGACATATGGAACCGTTTCGATATTGTTTTAGAGCAGATATTTACAGGAATGTCTGATAATAACAATTTTCATGACACCTGACTTTTAAGTATCTATTTACAATGTTTGCCGGTTTAAACAATCCGAGTAACCTATTTTTGTTCTTGGTTTATATGTCTTTGATCAGATCTATTGAATGAGGCCATGGAGATTTTGTATTTCAAACTTATTGTGCAATGAAATTAAATATATATTATAAGTGATTTGTAACATCTTAACTGCCCGGCGACCACCAGTGAGTAAAGTATGACAAAGTGAGTGTT
>JZLH01S0217246.1:0-13607 GCA_001188425.1 Eucidaris tribuloides
GTCCAGATTTTCACAAAAACTACGTATTCTACCCAAAGGTTCTATGACAGGTGTTTATTTATACTAATCTTTACATTGTGAACGATTTGAGCTGATTTCATTCATTTTGCCGTTTTCTGACGTGCAAATCCCGTACCCTGTCTTTAAAAAAAATTACTGTAGATTATTTTTTTCTTTGTATGTGCAAAATTTTACACACTTGAAATTTACACTTAGAAAAATTTCTAATACGTCCTGTATTTCAAAATGGTTTCACTCTAATGTTTGTATCATAAGCCTACAGATGAAAAGTGGTTTATGAAAACCAAAAATAACACTGCAGTCTGTGGAGAAAACAGCGAAATGGTCGTTCATTCATTTTTCACTTCATGATCGTTATCATTTTTAGGGTTTCATTGGTATACCTTATCAGACACACTAGAAGCATGGGATTCATCATATGGCTCCAATTTTGTAACCTGGAAACATTTTAAACGAGCAATATCGGATTCATTTACAAATTAACATAAATATTTTCCCACCCGCTTTTAACAATATATTTTACTTTAGCTTTTTATATCGAAATCACGGCATTTTACTCTAACAGGTCAGTTGTTGTATGATTCTCCCTAAAACCAAACTGGAACTTATAAACTATATAAACTATATCATGGCGTGTGAAAAAAATAAAAGTCAAAATATAAACGAGTCTTTCAGGTATTTTAGAAAAAAAACGTTAATAACGAAATTGGGCGATAATTAGTTATGTTTTGTGGATCACCTTTTTTAAAGAAATGAATTACTTTGGCAATTTTAAATTGGTTTCGGACGATTCCATCTGATGATGATATTAAATATATGGAAGAAAGGTTTTTCCCTCGATAACATTTTAAGTATAGATAATTGCTAAAGTTGTCATTTTCCGTGCTTTTCGTTATCTTCTTAATATTAACAATATCAACAATTTCATTTTGTTCGGTTGAAACAAAATAGACGGACTTGAAATTTGGGTTATTCAGAATTGACAAAATTGCTAGACCCTGAGACGCTAGTGTGCTTTATTGGTGTTTATCATAATTACGACACAAAAGTGTACCATATGCATTCTTCCTACGTGATAAACTTATGCACTATCTTATGCAGATTAGTATTTGAAGAACTTATTTCCAAAAGGGGTAGATCCATTTTTCATCAAATGTGACTTTTTTTTTTTTTACTAAAATCTATACAATTTTAGTAGCTCTATGAGATAACACCAATGAGAAGTTGAAATTCCCACCCCAAATGTGGTCAATATTGGAAAGAAAATTGATTTTATTCAAAAAAAGGGGGGTTACACCCGGTTTAGTTTATTTCCAAAATGGGGTAGATTCAAAACATATAAATTAAAAACAAACTGTAAAAACAATAACGACTCGCATATTGTTTCCAAGTGGGGTTTTGCATTCGCTTAGTGGGGAACTATATTAGGTTAAGATGGTTTTACCCAGAACATTGCAATTAGGGTAAATTAAAAAAAAAACCTCATTTTTCTCAGAATAGTAAAAATTTGATCGACCCCCTTTTGGAAATAAACTCTTCATTATATTAGACCATAACAGATGCATTCTGAAATGATGCTAATGATCCGTCTCAGGTCAGTGAACCCGACATCTTGACTAAAAAGCAGTTAGTGATTTATGTATTTTCCAAATTATATTAATAATATAATTAATTAGAAATCTTCGAATTTCACATACATGTCCTTCACTAAGCGAAAATGTGACGAATTGTTTATATTTCCAGGAGCGCATCAATAAAGACCCTGTAACTGCAACTGGGTATGCAACGTACAGAGCAGACACATGATGCGTTTATTAATGTTCATTGGAAATAATGATAATGCAGGATTCACTCTCATTTCGATTAGGCCATAGACCATCCTGGGTCACCCTAGTACATATATCGATCGATTACAAAGTGCCACTATAGGAAAACAGTTTCTTCCTAATTACCATAGATGACAGTAAACTCGACATGAACATGTTTATAACATAACCAATTCAATCTCTAAAAATATCGGTACATCATATAAACTATAAATAAATACATTTTACAGATATCACTTTCTATGTTTGGGTACACTAAGATTTATTGCCCCCAATATCCAGTAACTTCTTCACGTACAATAGAAATATATTTATTACACCTATCACGTAAATATAGTATATACTTAAACAGTCCTAAAATTCTATTGGCACATAAATCTTTTCTCTTCTCTTCACAAACATTTTAATTTTCTTTAAACGATTTATGGAATCAAAACTTCGAAAATAAATACACGTCAGAAGTATGTTTATTTCATAGTATAACAATTTATCCAGCAAAGCTATTATATCGGTTTATTATAAACTCTCCACACCGTCATAAATTTAGTACAAAGTGGTTTTGATAATGGTATGGTATTGACCACTCAGTTATCTTTTTTTTTCTTACTGACATGCGTTCTGATACTGATAAAACTGAAATATCTTTGATAATGAATGTAACATCCATCGGGAAATTATTATTTTTTTTTACATTTCCCTGTAAACAGGAGCCCTGCACCATTCCACCTCCTTCACCCAGTTCCCTTTCTGTCCCTGCACCAACATTGATATAAACTAATCTAAAGGTTTGTCACAGCATAACTAACACACTAAGAAAAATAGGTTCAAATTTGCACCTTTAGCATTGTCAAACTGGGAGCACCTTTACGGGTGCAAGTTTTCACCTTTCACACTGGGTGCACCTTTTAAGGTGTAACTTTACACCTTTAAAGTCTAAAAGGTGCAAAGTTGCGCCAGTAAAGAAGCTCCCAGTGTGACATTGGTCTGCACCTTTAAACGTGCAACCTTGAACCTATTTTTCTTAGTGTGTATTGTTACGATTCTGGCAATTTAAAAAATATATTTACAGAAGTTTTAATGTAAAATAATACATTTGTTCACTGTATACATGTATATTGTGCTAAATAGGTGGAATGATTATTGTTATTCATGTATATATTTATTTATATATCTTATTATGTACATGGTTTTGAAAATTGAATATTATTGCTATTCTTGTATATCTTGAAAAGGCGATGCTTGCAGCTCTGTATAATATTGTGAAAGAAAATGCCGAAAACAATCAACTGAAACTGACATAAATTAGAATATTTGGTATCTCCGATTTTCTGTTGCTTTATACACAGTGGTTATCTTTTTCCTAAACTATCAGGTCTATAACAAGATTTGGGCAATTGCTACAGCACTAAAATGAAAATACCAGTACTGCAATAGAAAGCAATCAGAATTTGTGCATAGTCCCACTGCTAAGCTCACATCACACGAAAACACTAAAAGAGTAAACGCAGATGACATGCATACAAATTAAGCAGCGATCTCTATGTACGCCCGGGGGGTCGCTCTCCACACGGCCTGTCTCCCACCCGTGTCCAACAACCTCAGAAATGTACCCTAAACGGCGTAACCTGTATAACCAAATTTGCAACCCTAAATGGCGTAACACATCAGAAAAGCTATCCTAAGTGGCGTGACTTCCAGGAAATCCACTTATTCTGATACCCTAAGTGGCGTGAACAGGGAATCCACTAATTTGATACCCTAAGTGGCGTATACAGTGAAATCAACTAATTTGATACCCCACCCAAGTGTCCTTCTCATCTATAACATTATTGTACATTGCGCAACCCGAAGAGGTTCACTTAACAATTCATAAATAATTCTCCTAATTATCAAATGTTCATGTTGGAGATGTTATTACATCCACAAAAAAATTGCACCCCTAAATGGCGTAATCTACATAACCAAATTAGTATCCCTAAATGGCGTGACTTGTTAGAAAAGGCTACTCTAAGTGGCGATTGCCAGCGAACGGTGCTGAAAAAGCTACCCTTTTTCTTAAAGACGTCGACGACGCCCGAGTGCTGGAAAAGGGACCCTTTACGACGCTTTTTCTGTGGAGAGCGACCCCCCGGGTATGTACGGTACAATTCTGCTGTTATTTATTCTTCTCATCCCTTCAACACATTTCACCTTAACACCCCTAAACTGTAAATAGCATATAAATCAACCAAACGTTGTGGACCAAAACGTTTGTTACTCAATTCCGAAACACTGAAATCACGAAGATTTCTTCATCCTTTTAAAGCAACTACATTTTGTTCCCATTATAACTGTACAGAGGTTACAAATCGTGTGGAGTGCGCTGAAGAGCGCCTTAGCGGTGGCCGGGCAGACGCCGCGGGGAATTGACCCCGGTGCCGACCGAGCGCTGATCGCGCACTGAATGTTTTTGAAGTCAGTGCCCAGTGACAACCAGAGGAGGCACCAGAGTAAAATTTAGGGGGGGGGGGGTGGCGAAATTCGTTGGAATTTTTTTTTGCGGCCCAAACACGATTTTCACGGCCAAATTCGCTTCCCAATACGCAGCCAAAAAGTCGCTCAGTTGGGGGGCGGAGGGTTGACGCAAAATGTTGGCGGCCCCAAAAAATGTTTCCCGCCAAAAAAATAAATAAAAAATCGCGGCCAAATTGCGACGTTGCGACGCTCCTGACGGTGACCGCTCGGCAGCATTGGATTTAGCGAATTCGATTTTGACCAAAACGACGGCGACAGCTTCATTAGGTCTGTATACCCGGGCAGTGACCGCTCGGGCACCAAACGTATTTTGGGCGGCGGGTGAAAAGTGGGCAGGGGCCGCCAGCTCCACGCTAACACTTCAGCGGCGACCGAGGATGCCGTAAACATCAGCTGTGCCCGTGAGCCCGCCGCTGGGTGCCCGGTCGACATTAGCTAAAAATCGCCCCTCGACCACCGCGCATGCTATTTTTTTTTTTTTTGGGGGGGGGTGTAATGACACACTAGACTAGATCCTTATAATCCTGGAATTATGCTAAGAGACCAAGAACAATTTTTCAATACACTGTTCAATTTACACTGCCACATGAACTACAACTAACTGTTTTGCGGAGCGCCGGGTTTCGTTGCCGGGACTTTTGAACGAAATCACCCTTGATTTCAAATTTTATAACTTGTTTATTTAATTGTATTGCCATTTAGACAATATCATTTTCATTTTCAATTTCAATTTCATTACCATTCTTTGTTTCTGTTTATTTTTTTTTAATTGATATCTAGTAATGTATATTTTTTGTATACTTTCATGAATGGCCCACGTTATACATAAAATGGTTTTTTAACTTGCCTGAATGTCACATGAATGTTATGTTGTAAACTACTGCTGATCTGATTTTTTTAGATACCAATAAATAACATAAAATAAATAATCCACTCTGCTCCTTTCCCTATTCTTTCTTCCTTGCTCTCACAGGTCTCTATGGTGTCTATGAATTTTTCCTTAATCATATGGAATTATGTTAATAATTCTAGATATTTCAACAATAATTAACGTCAGTTGGGTTGAGTAAATTGCTAAATCAGAAAAAAAATTGTATTGTGTTATCAGTTAGATATAATAACACATGTGATGTTTCATTTGTATTACACATATTAATTGTGTATATCGTTATCACCATTGTGTAAAATAGGCCTACCCATTCCATCAAACTTGCTATAGTTTTTGTACTGTTGAAAAAAAAGGAAATAAAATCAATTTGAAAATGAAATTACTAGACGGAAAAACAAATAAAAACAACTACGAAAAGATTATTTGATTACAGGCATAAAGTCTGCGAAAAACAAGATTCCTACGTTAACTTTACACAGTCGAGGAAGTTCAAATCTTGTATTTTTACAGTAAAATATAAATATCTCGACTTACCATTATGTTCTTGCTGTGCAAGATTTTCCAAATTCACTCCGTCCGAAAAACACACACACTTGGTCTTGATATTAATTGTTTCTTACTCGCGTCACTGAATCACGTGATGGTATACGTTGGCAAAAAGTCACAAAATTGATCAATAAGTTGATGAAACAAAATAGACGAAATTAACTTAACAAGTCGTTTATCCTTTTTTTCACGCAAACTATATATTACAGCTTAATTTCTGAACCACAAAGATGTCTGAGTTTAATAAGCTCCATGAACCGTTCTTCCTGTGTAGTAAGTAGGCAAGATAGGTTCAGGTGTTTCAACATCTGTCATAGAGTTTTTCAAAATGTAGATCTATCGCCACAGTCTAGCCCATAAATACATCCTGGCAAACCTAGGATTTCGATATAATCGATCTCTAAGTATATCGGAATATTAAACGAAGCTGAATCCGTCAGCCTTCATTTTGAATAAAGTAATCACTAAACGTTGTTTCCACGCAGGACATAATTATTGCATGTCTCAATTAGAACTATACCCTTCAACATACCATTACCATGAATAAAATATGTGAAATCATTTCATGATTGTTCAATTGTCTTATCTCTTGATTACGACGTTATATCTTGTGTCTGTTCTATAGATTGTACTAGGTGTTAAAAATAAAATTGGTTAATTTTGATATGTAATAACACAAAAACTATACACCAGATAATACTGGCATGAGTATGACTTATTGCTGAAGAGTGAAATATTTGTTGGAGGTGGTTTCAATACGATATCAATAATCAGTTTTATGTAATTCATGCTTATTTAGAAAGTTAGAGTTCAGAATTTGCTCAAAATCCAACCCCCTGTACAAAATTGAGACTGTACAGAAATCAAATGGTGTGTGTGAGAGTGTGTGCCTTGTCCACACACAATAGCAACAGACGATGGCTGAGGATAGTGAATAGTCTAGCAGTCACTAGGCTACTAATGAATATTAATAAAGCATTTATCTAATTTGGACGTAATGAAACTGGCATACCAAAGTTTCCACACACCATTTGATTTCTGTGTAGTCTCAATTTTGTACAGGGGACTGGATATTGAGCAAAATCTGAACTCTAACATTTTAAATAAGCATGAATTACATAAAACTGACTATTGATATCGTATTGAAACCACCTCCATAAAAAAATTTCACTCTTCAGCTATAACTCATACTCATGCCAGTATTATCTGGTGTATAGTTTTATTTTATAGTGTTATTACATATCGAAAATAACCAGTTTTATTTTTCGCACCTAGTATTATTATATAAATGTTTGAGATGTGAAACAGGCAAAAATCAAATCAAATCGAATGAAATCGATCTATGTATCTATATATGTATGTATGTATGTATGTATGTATGTATGTATGTATGTATGTATCTATCTATCTATATATATATATATCTATCTATCTATCTCTATATTTATTTATACCTTTCTATCCATCCACACATCCATTATGTATGTATGTATGTATGTATGTATGTATGTATGTATGTATGTATGTATGTATGTATCTATCTATCTGTCTGTCTATCTCTCTATATCTGACTATCTACTGCCTATCTATCTATCAATCTATTTATCTATGTGATGGGTTATTCATTTATGATCTTCCCCAAACGATGATAAGAGATTTGAATATAATTCATATATGTATGTATATTTTGTTGTTTAGATTTGTTGCCATGACAACGACAGCGATTAAAACAGCATAATGTTTTCAACTGTCATTGGCAGTCTGAAGATGAATTAGTAAAATTTTAAAGTTTCCGATCCTTCCCATACCCTGTTTGTCATCTGCGGATCACTAATTCCTGCCCCACCCCCCCCCCCGTTAAAATATCCTAACTATACGCCACTGGTATCATTGTTGTCCTTGTATAAACATAAATTCAACCTATCGTACTTATTTCTACTGGCGTTGCCGGGATGATTAATCCAAGTTACGTTATTGTGTCCTGAAAAGAAATACAGCAATTCCATTTATTGTTGGTAAATTATGTATTGGCAACTTTTACGATAATTATTGAAGTTACAAAGGCAACGAGATTTGACTGCATGGCTATTATGTTTAATTCAAATTTCCCCTCTCGGTAGCATTAAGTGTGATTACTGCCATTAATGCTGAAGAGAGGTGCCGTCTGATGATGGGTCGTTATAATGTGAAGGTAGAACATTGTCACGCACGACACTGAGTGAGCATCGATTGGACTCATTTCATCGGTGAATACAGTATTTAGAGAAGGGGGCACAAACCCCTAATTGGTTTCGACTTACAAATTACGAGCACTCGAGGAGCCAATCTCGGTAACAGTGGAGTTCGGGGTAGCTTTGAATTTTGACAGATCGACTGTCTAAATACATATTTTTATTGGCCTCATAATGATTAGCAAAAATGTATATAGGGTCGTACCCCTAACCCCGAGCTTTTGATCGCCCTGCTATAAATAGTTTGAACCCACAACGCAGATTTCCCACTGAGTATTCGGTATGACATCACTACTTCCACTTCTACCTCTTAAAGGGACCGTAAAGTCGCAAGTCATGGGCTTTATTTACCTTACGCTTGCCCTATTGCAAGTTAGTGCGTAACCTGAACTCTATGCTACGTAGTGTAGAGTTCAGTGGTGCGTACAACAATCGTGGAGCTGCGAACAGAACTGCCGATGACGGTCAGTTGGCTTAGTTCGCCTTTCTTCGGGTGGATACGTGCTGCATAGGGAATTGCACACAGTTGCGTGCGTTCGTTTTCCGAAAGTATACGGGCATTCCCGAATATTACCCGAGTCAGGCCAGGTTCAGACGCCCACGACTTGCGACTTTACGTCCTCTTAATAATTACTAGCAGTCGGATTGAACTGTTGGCTCCCTTTGGGGTTGTGGATGTACGCGGTAATATCCTTTAGATTCATGCTCTGTAATTTTTGAAAATAGCAGTGTGAACTGACAAACTTTAAATTTGATGGATTTAATTTATTGTAATACTTGGCCTATAACCTTTAAGCTCACGGACGTATTATCTTTACACTTATTAAACATACTAACTCCATTATACCGCACAATTACGCAATAATATTTGTTGCGTGTAGGAGAGGTGTGAATACGTTTCAAGATGAACGGATACACGGTCACGTTTTACAACAGATTTTCAATTCTCAAGTTTCAACCGATTTTCCGTGTGGTGCACTTTCTGCATTGCCTTGAAAGTTGTTTCCACGGCAACGTTTGGAACGTATCCAGTCAACAACACCAGGTTTATAATGGGCAATAATGCATGCTTCAGTTATTATGTTGAAAGTTAATATTATATGGAATTATTCAATATCGTAATAAGACATAGGTACATATTAAAATATCGTACAAGGGAGGGCTACATTTGATTTGCACTTGATATAGGCTTGTGACAAGAGGATTATTATTTGAATGATTTTCTATAATAACCTTCCCTTCATCATCGAATGCTATATAGTCGTCTACTTGTCAAAGATCCTCCTCTATCCCCCCCCCCTTGTTTGTGTGTGTGTGTGTGTGTGTGTGTGTGTGTGTGTGCACTTACCCATGATGGGAAGCGAGGACACACAGGGAATAGAGGACGTCGTCGCTTAAGCGAGGACGTCCTCGTTTCGCAAATTCAAAGAGAGTATTTAAAAAATTATTTTCCTAACTTTGTATAATAATAATATACGGGAAAAGAAAAGTCCTCGATCAAGTGTATTTGGTCCTACGGAGTGTGTTACCTATACACAATGTACAAGGGATTCATCTTTGTAAAAATAAATGTGGGTGAGTGATCTACGCACCGAGTCCCAAGTTGTGCTGGATTCTACTCGTGTGTACACACAAGAATAGCGCGCGCAGTACGTGCATGCCGTGTACGATGTGTGTAGAACCTAGGCATGCTCACCACCCTTACCATCTTCATGAACAAACATTTGGTATTACCCACTGATCATTGGTTTCAACTTTGAACAAAATTGATGCACAAAAAAGATTGCACATGACCTCATATCATTTGACCTTTTGACCTCTGAATGACCTTTGACCTCATCATCCTCATTAACACACATGTGGTATTACCCAGAGATCATTTGTACCAAGTGTGAACACAATTCATGTAGAAATAAAGAAATGAGAGCAAGTTAAACGAAAACTTTAACATTTTCGTAACAAGAAAAATACTGCACATGGCCTCATATCATTAACCTTTTGACCCCTAAATGACCTTTGATCTCATCATCCTCATCAACACGCATGTTGTATTACCCTAGTATTACCCTTTCTTCATTCATAAGTGTTAAGGCGTCGTCACACTGTGACGAATTGGCATTGCGTATCCATTGCGTATGGAACATTTTGACATTCGTTGGCATACGCTAACGTTCGTTCGGGAATCGTTTTGACGTCGTTGCTATCCGTTTTAATACGCAACAGTACGTTGTTGTTCGTTCCGTACGCTGAAAAATTTTAACCATGCATAAAATTTATCGACGTATGCCAAACGTACAAACCATGCGCAGCGCGTACGCGCTGAAGTTGCAATGCGAACGTTTTATTCGTCAACAGGACGGAAGCGGTAAGTCACCAATACATTTTCATTGATCAACCACAAGTGAAGCCCTTTCTCTGCGAACGTTTTGCGTGTTGGTAGCGAAATAAAATAATTTACTCTCATTTTTATCCATATGGGCTTATCATGCTTATACTACATTGTGCTTCATGTATCTGGGTGTGTTTGTATGTGTGTGTTTGTGTGTGTGAATTCCGTATGGTGAATTCAACCAAATCGAACGTATTGACAGCGAATCAAAACGAATCAAAAACGGCTCCATAACCATTTCATAACTTGTCGTAACCTACAGACAGCGATCTCTAATCGAACGACTAACGAGCTTTGCGTACGTAACGCGTACAGTCTGCGAATTCAAGTCGATCACGTGTCTGTGTGCATTTACGAACATGTACCTCTTGAACTCAACGTCATTTTGTCCCATCATTTGAATTTAGGTATCTAATTCCCCAGTATGTCCGAAATCCAAGAGAGCCAAGATTTGTATTTGGATAGTATAAAAAAAGGAGCACCAAAATACTCATATGGTATAATTCCAGAGCAAATTGATAATATGAAAGGCAACTTACCCCAATTAATATTCGCGTGAGAAAAATAGTAATAACCTAAAATCTGGCCAAAGGTTAAGGTAATGATAAGCTCATATTTTTTGCAAACGTGTTGTATATCGGTGATTTTAACTGTTCCAAATAATGAAACTTATTAAATTTCATGGTAACTAAATAGTGATTTTTTTATTAGAAAGATCTTCTTTTCTTTATGATCAATTATGAAAATCTGGAATTTGATAATGTAGAATTTTCACCTACACACAAAAAGATAATGGTGTACTGTACTCAAAACAGGTGTAAATTACTGACACTATAATGACACACTAAATTGAGTAAAATTTAATCAACGAATTGAGTTTCTTCTCTTTGGTACATCACCTTGTTATCATTAACAGGTGTAAATTTACTGACACTATATGACCACTTAATGAGTAAAATTTACTCATCCGATGAGTTTTTTCTCTGTTACTCACCTTGTTACTCATTAACATGTGTAAATTTACTGACACTATAATGACACACTAAATGAGTAAAATTTACTCATCCAATTTAGTTTTTTTTTACTTGGTACTACACAGGTGAGTACTAAGATAAAAAAAACTAAATTGGTTGAGTAAATTTTACTCATTTAGTGTGTCATTATTATGTCAGTAAATTTACACATGTTAATGAGTAACAAGTGAGTAAGCAAGAGAAAAAACTCAATCGGATGATAAATTTTACTCATTAAGTGTGTCATTATAGTGTCAGTAAATTTACACCTGTTAGATGAGTAACAAGGTGAGTACCAAGAGAAGAAACTCAATGGTTGAGTAAATTTTTACTCATTTAGTGTGTCATTATAGTGTCAGTAAATTTTACACCTGTTTATGAGTGCGTTACACCATTTTTTTTGTGTGTGTACTGACAATTAGACATGAATTCACGAGTGGACCAAACAAAAATCGGAAGAAGAAAAAAAACAGACCTCATTAATTATAGTACCGCAGCCATGTTAGAATAATATGCTCCCCTAAAAAAAATATAACAAAACTTACGGGTATTCAAATATTTGTAAATAAATTTATGTACATACCTGGCGTCTCCGTAAGATTGTCAGCCAATATGTCAGCACGTTGAACACTGCACAGTGCAGACTGCACTCAATACTGCATGTAATAGACATGTTGTGCGCGAGCGCGAGCAATCGTGCAGTGTATCTCGACAGTCGCGTGGCCAGCGTACTCAGATTCATGAATAATTTTCTCCGATATACTCACATAAAATGTGTGAGATAACTCACTTGATCGAGTAAGAGTTTAAAGTTTCGAAGAACGAGTCAATGAGTAAAATATCCCAATTTTAATGAAAACTTAGTGGTGGCGTTAATGACGTTGTTTACTGACTTCTCCGACTACTCACATGAAATGAGTGAGATCATCACTTGGGAGTAAGATAGTATTGAAAGTTTTCGAAGAACGAGTCAATGAGTAAATCATACCATATTCTATGAAAACTCAGTGGGGCGTTAATGACGTTCTTTACTGACTTGGCAGTAAATTACTCATAAACTTGTTTTTCATCGATAACTGAGCATGTTACTTCTACATGCATGTTGATAAACTCGTTCAAGAGATTTGTTACTGCACATCGAGTAAATGGTGTAAAAATGAAACTCACCAATGCGTATAAATGTGATGTCTGGTCATATACTCCAGTTTTGGTGTAAAATACATATTTTCCCCTGCAATTCACACCGACTATATGAGTTTGTTAAGGGCTTTACTCGAAGACGGAGTTCTTGTTTTTGTGTGTTATATGTATTCTTAAAGCCAATTGGCTAACATTTACCACAGTTAAAAAATCTGAGCTACAGCATTCCCATGCTACCAGTGTCTTTGATAAAGTCTAAAAATGAAAGCCTAAAAAAATTATATTTCAAAATGATGATTTAGTGCTTTAAAAAGTGAAATCGTAAGTTGCCGGATCACTTGCCCATTTCCTTCCATAGACTTACTGTGGGTAGATCTAGGCTATTTTACTCGCACCCGAGTATTAGTTGTTTATTCATTCATATCTGCAGTGCAGCCATAAATTTCCAACTTTTGTATCTAGGGTGTTTATTTATCCATTCAAACACTGCTATATAGCTCAGATATCAAGGTTTGCCAATTTTTTAAACTGAAGCTCCACAATGTTAGCCTATCACTTTAAACAGTATTGTAAAACTGTTATGAGGAATAGACAAAATTTTGATCAGGGGTGTGTGCATGAAACTTTTTTCCGGAGACTAAAATGTGATAAAATCTGGTATTTTGAACATAAGAGTTTTTCCCCTACGGTATGAATGATATATACCGAATTTCGATAACAACAATTTTATTTATTACAGAGACATTTTCCATAGTATAAACATTTTTAAGCAACAAACCCATGGGGTAAGGTGTGCAATTTTCTTGCGGAAAACACACACACAACACACACACACACACACACACACACACACACACACACACACACACACACACACAACACACACATACACACACCACACACACACACCACACGCCACAATTACATACACACAACACACACACACACACACGCACGACACACACACGCACGCACTAGACACACATTACACACATACACACACACACACACACACAAAACACACACACACACAACACA
>JZLH01S0217255.1:5127-16696 GCA_001188425.1 Eucidaris tribuloides
GGGTACAACGAGAGGGAATGATATGGGGTATTATAGGTATGTGTGCCAACGCGTTCTGGATGAGCGAACTATCTAAAAACATTTCTAAATATAATTTCGAGCGACTAATAGATGAACTTTACGGGTGTTGTATAAAAAAATATGGCAAACTATGACACTTATACCTGTAGTTCATTAGGGTACGAGACACGGAATGCAAACTTAGTAATTCGCAACCTATCCGCAAAAAAGATTCCGTTCAGTGATCTTATCATTCCTAAACACTTCCCGGGGTTTCCGTATTTTCGGGAGAGGGCAACATTTCCGTGTCCAAATTTTGGTCGAGACTAAAATTTGGACGGGGAAATAAACTTCCTGACAGGCTGACACCTTGGGCAACTTGTCTGCATTGTCGTGAGGGCATCGTCAGGATAACCCGCCTTTCTGTAACATTTCTGCCTCTTCCGCAAACGCTCCGGAAAGCCTCCGCGGTGAGCGTTACTTCGCGAAGGCCAGCAGAAAAAACGCAGAATGATTCAGGAAAGCGCGGAGCCTATGCGGATCTGACACTTGAAAGTTAAGACTTTGCGATAAAGAGTATTTTATAATTGCCAAAGAGGGCACTTTTCACTTCCACATTATTTTTGAGACGCAATGTATATCTTCTGATTTCTACAAAATCAAAATTTGAAAAAAATAAACTGTATACTTCATGGAAACAATTGAAATTTCTCGGTTGCTCATGTCACATAATTTAAGCATGCATAAATTGAAAAGAAGGCTTAATTAAAAAAAAATCAGGTAGAGCTGTTATTCAAAAAAGTTGTACCCTGTTCTAAGCGCTTTGATAGGAATTCATAAACTGATTGTATGTCAAATGTTGTGGGTTACACTATTTGTGCATAACTTACATGAACGTAAGTTATTCACGTTACGGTTACCATGGTTACTCATGTTACATTTTGTCCTTGTCATAATAACACCGTTCTTTCAAACATGTATATATGTGTTGTAATATGGTTCTCTTACATACAACCGGTTGACAACTTAAAGTGTACAAATACCCTAGAAATCAAAGTTGTGTACAACTAGAATACACTACAAATAAGTACAATTCAGTTGTCTTAACCCGTGAAGTACTCCATATTTTGAAAATCAGATCATAAATAATATGTACAATATTCCGGCACTTGTGCTCCGCGCGTGTAAGTTCTGCTCCGTAAGCACATATTTGTATGCGTGCGCGTTCTGTCTAAACACGTATGTTTTTGCTTAACCATCGAAGTTCAGTATCGATATTGATCAATAGACTGGGTGAGTGTGTTAATGATCAAGACACGTGGACAAATTATCGACAGTGCGATCGATCGATTGGTAGAATCGGTTGATTGACTAGTCTATTTCAAGTCGTTTTTGTATTTACTTACTGTTTGAAATTTACATTCAAACCCCAATATACAAAAATCGGAGTGATGACAAGTGCTAATACATTGCAGAAGACATGCCACAAATATACTCTTCATATATCGCAAATAAATTATCCAGGACATTGGTAAACTTTAAAATTACAAGTTGATTTCAGAACCAAATTCTGCGCAGATAAACTACCGGTTACCCACGTTGCATACCCTTTACATTGGGCTTTATTCATTTTTTTTTTTTTTTTTTTTTACATTTTGAAAGCAATCTGATTAGGAGGCATAACTGATTGTTAATACCACTGTAAAATTATCAGGGAGGATACATCCCCAAAATAATGATGTACTTCATGTTTTTGTTGGTGTGATGACAGCAATATGATTTATTTTCCTGTTCGAGATCATACAAGTATATCTTGTCATTTGTTTTTCAACATTTGAAATTAACCACTTGAGTATTATTACAGATATGAAATGGTTACAAACATTATTTGCAGTAGCCAGTAGCCAGTGCATTTAGGTCAGGGGTTCTCAATTAATTTTGTTGAAGCGCCAAATCGAGAATTTATAATGCACCACTATTATCTACCACGCGAAGCGAGCGAGCCTCGCAGCGTGGGGTCCAGTGGCCCGCTTAAGGGCCCCTGGCGGGGGTCGAGGGGCATAGCCCCCCTGAAGCTTTATGAGGCGTTTTAAGTGGCTCAGAATGGGTCTAATTAATGGAAAATACCGAATTACTGTACAAGATATTCACACAAATTACACATTTTACTTTTTTTTATCACAGCAGCTTCAGTGCGCCACTTCGGAAGGCCCGATGCGCCAGAAGTGGCACGCGCGCCGCTATATACATGTATTTGAGAACCCCTGATTTAGGCTATTCTCATTAATGTTATTAAGCGTATTTTAAGATAAAAATCATAATTTGCATGATGGAAAGGACCATTTACAATTATAATTTCCCATTTTTTTAAAAAAATGTTAACCCTTAATCTTTGGTCAAATCGCCCAACATTTACATTTGATTTTGAATACGCAGAATAAAGCTCAATAACATGATTGGGAAAAATAATAAATGCCTTCAGAACCAAACTGATTGAAAGATAAACCAAATGTACACTAGCTGTAGTGGATCTCTTGGCTGGAAGGATTTGTCTTAAGTTTGTTCACTTAAAGAGAATCAATCATGAAAAGGCCAGCAGTTCAATTTTATCGGGGCACGATTAATTTATTCCCCATAGAAGGCCACACTACAAATGTGTCTGTTACCGGGCATTTTGATGGATATTATTTTAAAATGAGTCAACTTTTGCTCACAAAATTTTCACAGTATAGTTTACTTGATTCTAGAATAGTTTTTACCCCAAGTTGAGGACTACCCCAGTCATGTCAGTTACCTTTAAATTATTCTGATACACGATTATTTGTTGTTACTAGTTAGATGGTTACGTACATTACATATTTTGCATACTTAAAAAAAAACTAGCAAATTTAAAGGCAGTGGATCTCATTTGCAAACATCCCCACAGAACAGAAAAGGATAACCCAGTCCCTGAGGCTATTACAGATCCCCTGCCTTTTATGACTGATGGGTTCCTAATTTTGTCAAAGTTTTTTTTTAAAGGAAGATAATTGTAGTTTCAGGTAAAAAACTCTAAAGAATTCTTACTCTAAGAAAGCAAAATAGGTTTTCAGTTACGCAAGGTTTACAAGGTGGACATGGAAGGACAAACTATAGGTGGAACACACTCTGTGGAAGTAAACACGACCAGTGGAATAGAACTTTGATTTCTTTTTTTAATCTATAATTCAAGTCAAGCATGGAATGAGGTATAACATGTCTGTGATCTACCTTTCTTTTTTATCAAACATGGAATCGGCTGAAAGCACTGCTGTTACATTAAAGCCTGTATATTAAAAACCAATGAATTCGCAGGAATTTACAAAATTAAATGGGCTTTCTAAACGTATAAGCTTAATTGAGTATAAAACTTGATTTATTATTTTATTTTGTGGGCTATGAGAGGGACTTTTTTATTTTTATTTATATATTTAATTTATTTATTTATTTTTTTTTTTTTTTTTGGGGGGGGGTACATGCTGTAAACAGCATGATCACCAGGTAGTGTTGTATGTTTCAATATACTGAGCTAGATCATAATCTAAAAATACATACTAATCTGATTAGGTGTTTATAATATTACAATTCTGAATGACTGTGCTGTCATTCACATAGAATATTTTACAATTTCTCTCTTATTTTAAGAAGAATAAAGGCAACCACCTTGAAAATTGAGTGTTTGAAAAAATCTCTGTCAGATTTGGTTTTCATTGCTCTAGGTTCCCCCCCCCCAAAAAAAAATACTCCCACATGCATAACATAAATGAAGTGGAATTTCAAACTTGAGTTTTTTTTTTTTAGCTCTTGTAAAATAAACTGTGGAATTATCTACTAGTATTTCAGAATACATCCATTACTTCGTTAGGTAATTTTTACTCTAATCCCATCACTGAGATCCACTATTTATACACTGACTCAGTTAAATCATGCATGCCGTTACCACCAGGGATACATTGGAAACTGAAATACAAAAAAATAAAAATGAATCAGTGTTATCATAGTTTTCACTAGAGCGTGGAGTGTGAAGTTTTGGGGAATTCTATGAGTTGAAATTCAAGAATTTACCGTTATGACAACCAATTCGACACCCATTTTAGATTTGAGGGTCAAGACTAGGTCAAATCGACGTGGAAATTAAATTCCTTGACCACTCAACTCCATAGGCCTAACTTTCAGCCAGCCGTGGGTCAAACTACAGAAAATATAATTTTCAAAATGGCTGCTGATGGTCATACATGTCATATTGGATTTTAGGAAAAATATGTGTGACACACTGTTTTCTCTGAATAATATGGACAAATTTTGAATGATTTGATTTTTTTTGTATTTATAAACTCAGTGTAAAACACGCCTAAACAAACAAATATCTTTGAATATCATGTTGTTAAACTTGGGCTATGGGGTACATCAAGTTTAGATACAGTTCATTTATGTAGACTCAATGGGTTGTAAAGGTTTTGATCATTTATGCCGATAAAAAAGGTTGTTTTATCACTTTCTAGCAGTTTTTTTCCGCCGTCATGGAAGACACATTTTCCCAAGGGAACCCAAGTTTATAAAGAGAGATGTAGACGGCAACCAACGGGAATAAGTTAAGGAAAAAAAATGATATTGTGAGTATTGTGAGAATCAAGGTACATGGTGATAAAGACAGCCTAAATAAGGGGTACTGTATGACACTGAGCCTCAGCAAGGCCCTATCGATTAGTTAATTTCTTCTAATTCATGTGTTTGCACGTTTCTTCCCTCGAAAAAAAAAAAACTTGCGGAAACAGCTATAGAGGGAGGAGTTTATTGATTCAAAAAGACATGATTACGGCGCGACTAACACACGTCGGGCGGCATGCATCGGTCGCGTAGGTCCAGCTCAAGGCCAGCGCACGTGCGGTCTGATTGGTTGGCAAGAACCCAAAATTTTTCTTAACGTATTCCTATTGCTGGCAACATCTTCCTTTAATATTGTTAAGTCGTGTTTGTGTGAGCATGTGACCATTAATTTACAAACAGTGAAGTGTTCGATGATGTCTCAAGAATCTCGCAGGCAAAACATGCAGTGGTTTATTTTACAACGATGGCGTGGAGATCGTTGATGATGTATATCTTTGTGTAAACGAAGATTTTTTCACCGTTGCATACGACCAGATTTCCTGATTGTGTGAAAACAAAAGATGTGTTTTCCGCAGTACTTTCAACTTCTAGGATCTGCCTGTACCGAATCTCACCATCGAGGGACACCACATCCACAGCCAAATTCGCATCATCCTCTTCACTACTGTAAATGACATACAGCATTTCATCGGTACGATCGACGACAAATGTTATCGCCTTCCAGTGATCATGGCGGATGACGTTCTTCTGAGTACCAGTCCCATTGACTACAGTGAGTTCATTGTAACCTGACTGCACAACGATGTCTCCTGATGACAAGCCATTTATCCACACGATTTTTTTGCCATCGACGGTTATGGTTCTCACGATTTCCCCGTTGGCAGGATTGATGACGTACATCTTATCGGACATAATGCGAGAATCATTCCATCTTTGTGAACGTCAACCAATATGACCTGTTTACCATCGCTGCCATCACTGTCATTGCCATCATCGGTGTCACCGCTGTCATCAGTGTCGTCGCTGTCTTCGCTGTGGTCGCTGTTTGTATTGTCATCACTAGACTGATCATGTGGTATTTGTATGTCCTTCAGATGTTCCCATACTCCACTGCACATCGTGATACATTTATTATCTACGTTATAACACACAATTGTGTTATCGTCTAGAAATGTCCATGGCACCAAATTGTCGGGTACTTTCCGTATAGTCTTATTATCAAGGTGTAACGCATAACACAAATAGGTCTCCTTATCTGCCACTCCTACTTCTCTGTCACTGACAACCCCCGTGATGAGAGGTGATTTGATATCTCGTGGCTCTGCAAATGTATCAGTTAATACCAATGTTCCATTCAATCCATCTATTCGACCAAGATTCCGTCCACCCTCTCTAACAAAGTGAATGTTGTCCGTAGTGTGTGTGATGTGTCTGGGCGCACTTGCGTTTACATTTATCTGAAGCGTTTCATTAACCAACGTTGTCACCGTTTGTACCTCTTGCATAAGTTCTCTATCGTTGTTAAGTAATCCTTCAATCCTTTCACGTGACTTCAGTACACCTTTACTAACTTCTTTCGATTTTGATTCTAATTTTTCGGCCATTTTACAAATGTTATCATCTAACTCTTGGATCTCACCCAGGAGCTTACGCTTTCTCTCTGTAATTTGCGTTAATTGTTTATTCACATCATCCTCATTTTGTCTCAGCTTATCTTCCCTCTGCTGATTAATTCGCTTTATTTCCTCGTCTGCTTCTTGGTTTATCATCAGCACTGCTTGGCTCCGACTTCCCTCTACTTTCCTTTCCTCCTCTTCAGAGGCAGAGGTGATTGCATGTCGAATTGATTTGAAATGTTTCTCTACGGTAGCTTTGCATTTATCAACTAGGACATCAAATTGGTGGACTTCATCCTCCCTTCTCTCCACATTACGGAACAAGTCTAGTATTCTACCTTTCTTTTCCCTCACAGCATCTTCCAAATCCTTCACCTTACACGGTTGTTGATGGTCAGTAAAAGCGCATGTGTGACAGACGCATTCGTTGTGTGTTTCGCAGAATAATTCAATATGTTTGTTTTTGTGTTTGTCACAGAACCATTCCTGATGACACTCTGCATCTCTGATATGATGTCCTTTCTTTCTAGCACAATCATCACACAACCGCTGTGTTTCTTCGACGTAATATTTGACAATAACTTTGCTTTTTGACTTACAACCATGTCCTTGACAGCCACCTGATTCTGTCTCAAATCCCGACGCCATGATGACATTAAGGCGGAACCATTTAAACTGCGTGAAGAAAAATATCACAATTCCAACGTGTAAGGAATGATATTTGTCATTTCCAATGTTTGTATTTTAGTGAGTTGCTAGTTGAATCAAAAAATTTGTCCCATTGTTTAGGAATTACTGCCATATAAGATATTTCAAAATTCAAATCATTCATAAACACCGGGTATAATCGTTCAATACCGCCATGTGCAAAAATATAAGGAGGCTTTTGACTCTAATTTTATTAATAGGATTGACTATTATTGACCTTTCTGTACATTTCAGAAGAGAAGAAGAAAAATGATGATTAGGAAGAAAAAGAAGAAAAAGAAGGAAAAAGAAGAAGAAGAAGAAGAAGAGAAGAAGAAGAAGAAGAAGAAGAAGAAGAAGAAATAGATGCATTTATGATTCTGTATCTGAAAAACAAAGAACCGTAAATGCATGTATTCTCCTGGGTACGTCATTGATCACTTCATTCAGTGTACACACTCAATTAACAAATCAAACAATTGCCAAACAATCAGATACATTATTGCCATAACGCTTTGCTATTGAGAAGTCTGTATAATGACAACGCCTCTGTAATACCAGTGCAGCTGCTGTCAGGCTCAAAATGGTTAAGTTGCCACTCGAAAATTATGACTTACTTGTAATTTTCATGAAATTGATCCACATTTATGCACCAACGAGACGACTTTCCGGAGTAACAACTGCGACATGACCTTGGCATCATCACCCAAATGCTATGTAATCACATTGTTCATTATCATATAACAAATACAGCACGCCCATTAGTTCAAGGTCCGTGGAAGATAACACTTCAATATAATAGTAAATGGCGCTGTTTGCTGAAGTTCCCATTTGTCGTTTCGGGGGTTTCGTTTTTATTTCTACTGGCGTTTTCATGTATTTGTTGTTAAATAGACAAATTCACCCAAACATATGCATTATCAGTAATATTATTATTATCATTATTATTATTATTTAAAGAGATAACCGGGAAAGCACAACCGTGCAGCATTCGAGATTTACTAGTCGTACTAGCATAAAAAGCCTGTCACAGTGAAGGATTTACCACTCAGAAATAACAGCAGGTGCCTGTTCCATAAAGCTGTTCGTACGGTTACGCACGACTTTACGAATGACTTGAAATATGGCAAGCCAAGTGGGATTCTCAAACTATTCTTGACAACCATTTACCAAGCATTTTAATGCAAACTTAATTTTGGGGCAAAATCTAATTGACATCAACTATACTCTCTTAAAGTGACATGAAAAATTGTCATTTTACTTGGCACTTCGTATTCGAGTCGTTCGTAAAGTCATGCGTAACTTTACGAACAGCTTTGTGAAACAGGCCCCTGCAATACTAACATAATAACGACGAGCTAACCACGAACACTCCGAAAACTTTATCAATAGATGAAATGCGAGCTTATGTGACTTGCATTATAAATTTTAAGATTTATTTTATTTATTTATTCGACCGCTTGCCCCCAAATAACAATAATGATATCCTAAACTTCTATTACTACCACTACTCACTACTACTACTACTACTACTACTACTACTTCTACTTCTACTACTATACTACTACTACTACTACTTCTTCTTCTTCTTCTTCTTCTTCTTCTTCTTCTTCTTCTTCTTCTTCTTCTTCTTCTTCTTCTACTACTTCTTCTTCTTCTTATTTGTGGGCGTGCGTGTGAGAGTATGTGTGTGCGCGCGCAAAGGTGTGCGTTTGTGCACGTGGGTCATTGTCTGTTTGTATGTGTATGTGTATGTGTTTATGTTTGTGATGGAGTGTATGCTGGCGTACGTAATCTGTTTGATATTGTGGGTCCATCATTCAGTTGGGAAGTAGGTTAAACATTTCTAGCGTTAGACAACAGGAGCGTAGCCTAAGGATTATTAGGGTTATTTCAGCCCGAATGTCCCACTTGTCCGGGGAAGATATCTACATATTGAAAAAGGTGAAACGGAAAATGGACAAGATAAATATATGTTTTATTATTGAGTCCCTCCACCAGAAATGCAGAACACCTCGCTTCCCCCTCGGTGAAAAAAAAATACACACACAGTTATGCTGTCACTAGCAAATTATGTACAGATTTATATCAGTACATGAATTAATGTCATGAGGAAGAACACAGTAGTCTATGCGGAAAAAGTTGATTGGTCGGTCATTGATATTTAATTTTTTAAAGCACACGATGATCATGCTGAACAGCATTTTTTTCAGGGCTTCAACTTTAAACATTATCAGAGACACTAGTATCATCGATGATCATGCAACTCACATTTTTTTTAATTGGATACATTTTTTATGATGCCTTTAACTATGACCTAACAAAAATTGAACCAATTGGAAGTCACACATAAAATTTGAATATTAAAACAGCTTATGATAATATTTTACGACAAAGAAGAAATGTTCTACTTTGAAATTTTGACAGCTGAAATCTTAAACAGTATATATACCTTTATTATGGTATATTGCGTCCTAAATCGGGACCGTCTTACAATTTTGAATTTCCCTTTAACATCCCAGAAGGTTTAATTGTTTTAATTAGTACTGTGAGAGGAGGGGGGGGGTGACAGCCCTCCCAATATGTTTACTGGAAAAAGAACATGTTGCGCTAATAAATGCATCTTTCCCTTACTGTAAATCCATCCCACATCTATTTTTGTTACTGCAGACGAATTCTATTTTTTTATATTATAAAAGTAGTATTCCTCCGTCCATATTGTCTGAAATTCTTATTTTCATGAGGGGGTGTAGACATTGAGTCATGTCAGATGCGTAATGAACCGTTTTGGAGGAGGTACATGTAGACAGATATCTCTTTGATTTGTTATTTGGCTAGTTTGTTTGTGTGTTTGTTTTCCTTTTCTGTTTCATGTTTTGTTTATTTCCATTTGCTTTCCTTGGCAGATATACGGTTGTAATGTAAATGTAAAAAAAAATATTTCGCAAGCTGGTGGATAAGTGGTGAATTATCAAATTCCTGGTCGTAAAACTTCTTTTTGGTTCAAATTTGCCCGAATTTTAAACATTATTTCCACATTAGCTGCCGAAACATTCATATCTACCAAGTTATGATAATCAGACCTTACAAGAAACTGCATGGTGAAAGTTTTCGGAGGGGCTTTCAAAATGATTAAAAATAAAATTAGTTTTTCTGTGTTCATTTTCTCGGAATCACTGTGCTTACGGTAACATGAAAGGTTTAAATATACTATGTCGAATTTTGAGTGCTCTCGTCGTTTTGTTTTTGTTTTTGTTTTGTTTTGTTGTTTTGTTTTGTTTTATTTTTGTTTTTGTGTGTGTTTTTTTGTAATTTTTTGAGGGGGACGCAGTGCTTCCTGCTCTGCCTAATACGGCAAATGCTGTTCTATCTAATCCCTTTTTTTTTTTTACAAAGCATTCAATTGATTTTTTTTAATGTAATCCTCGACTCTATAGCACCCGAAGAGATGTGCGACTTTGAAACCAACGGTATCTTGTGCCCGATAACTGATAACAAACCGTCACCCTGTGTTCGAAAAGAATACATATGCGACGGCACCAACGAGTGTGCGAGAGGAAGTGATGAATACGGATGTCGTAAGTACACTGTGGAGTCAATGTTGACTCGGGAAGGGGTCAAGTTTGACTCGGAATGGAGTCAGTTGGGAGCTTACTCTTTTCCGAGTTACTGACTCGGATTTACGAGTAACTGTGACTCGCATTGATTCGGTTTTCAGTTGACGCCACATCGTTCCGAGTCAAATTCGGATATCCGAGTCAATTTAACCCGGAATAGAGTAAGCTCGCAGTTGAATCCAATTCGAGTCTCTTGACTCTGCAGAAATGATAGTTTATCAAAATTGATCTTCAAAATACTACTAAAAATTTGGCCAGAATATTTTGTTTTTACTTCTTCCATATTTAAAAAGTATACTCTTATCTTCATTTTTATTCCGTTGAATAATGTCAGATTCAGATTCAGATTCAGATTAATTATTTTATTGTCCTCAGCGGAAATTCATAGATGCAATAGATGCACATCATTAATATGTTTATGTACATGAGCGAAATTATTATTCTAAGTACTATCCGGCTGTATGGGTATGTTAATTATAGTTTATTCGCAAATTTTGTTTATATTATATGGTTGTTTACAAATGGAGCATCTTCGTCAGTCCTTTGACTGTTGCACACCTGCATAAGCTCCATCGATTCAAGCGCTTTAAAGCTGACACGGTTAATCCACAGGGGTTCTGTAATAAACCTTTAGTGCATAATTAGAGAAACCTTGGAGAACCAAAAACAGTGTAACTTTATAACCACCACCACTACCAGCAAACCTGAAATTCTTATTATAGGAAACACTTTACAAAGATATTATTTCGATTTTTTGATCGATTTTGATGTGTAGCTTCTAACGAGACTCGGTACTGCGACCCCAACTTCTACCCTGACCACGTTCCCTGCGATGCCATGGGCGGAGAGGACGACCCGCGATGTATTCCCGGTAGAGCCTTCTGCAATGACAATCAACGACCACACTGTGTCGCGAGCTTCGATGAGAAGACATGCCGTACGTATTTCTTCTTCTTCTTCTTCTTTTTCTTCTTTTTCTTTTCTTTCTTTCTTTCTTTCTCCTTCTTCTTCTTTTTTTTCTTC
>JZLH01S0217269.1:0-19882 GCA_001188425.1 Eucidaris tribuloides
TGAAATTGACGAATACGTCCAGAGAAAATAAGGTTTCATCGAAAATCATAAATTCATGATGGAATAGTTTTTTGTATTATTTGAAAAATCTAAATTTTTAAAAGGAATATGCTCCCAAAGAATGGGGTTTTGCCTTGATTGCATCAGTGTGGCTTGTCACTTATTTTGTCATGGAGTATCACCTGTTTTTCTGCATGTTGGTCAGTGTTGACTGCTTGAGAAATTCATGCACCTACATCCATTGCCTCCTAGAATGAATGAAACTCAAACAGACCTACATTGGCTAGCAGTGACCCTGCCCATACATTGCCCCCCTCCCCCCCCCAAAAAAAACCCTGCTGACCAAAATATACACCATAGCCCTTCTTGTATGTTTGTCTCTTTCATCTTCATTATCATCATCAAACCTGAAATGTTGCTCTAAATGACTGATTTAACGTCGCAAATCTTTTGGCTTCAAATCCAACCTATTTCCAAAAGTGATTTGTTTCGGCAGCTGTGGTTTGTAGTTCTGTCATACTTTGATAACATTGTGTAAACATTTAAAACAATCATCTGTAATGTATAGAATCACTTGGGTTGTTCAGTGCTATGTAAATAGTGTAATTTTATTTTTAAATACCAACTTAATATATTCACTTTGGATGGATTTTATTTCGGATTAGGAATTAAATTGGAATTTCGGGAGAGTTAGCCTTAAAACAACACAACACAAATGACCCCCCCCCCCCGCCTTCGAGGAAAATTAAATAAAACAACAAAACCAAACAACATTAAAGTTGCTAAACCCTGCTAAACCATTGTACCCAATTTTTGTTGGAAATTGTTTAGAGGAATTCCAAACCAAGGAAAGACATGCACAATGGTTACTTGAACAAACAGGAGAAGGGCTATCCCGTTTCCTTTCTCCGATGTGGTTTTGTATTGAGGCAGTCTTACCAGCCAAATGAACCAGTACAACACATTAGACAGTGGGATTGGAGGGTTATCAACCTTTCCCACCCGCCTTGACACTTTAGGTGGTTTCTAGATGAAGGCCAGTTAAATTTGTCCTTTAAAGCCATCATTGAACAATGTGTTCAGTCTAAACAATCTGAGCTACATAATCTTCCATGCTACTAGTGTGTATGATACTTCAGGTTTAAAACTGAATCCCTGAGAAAATTGCAGTTCAAAACAAAGTGAAAATCAAAAACTGCCCATCCAGTCTTCTCCCATAGACTGCTGTGTTACAGAATGTTTGTTCCCAGGACATTTATTCATGTACCGATATACATGTACTTTGCTAATGACTGTATAACTGTGAGTTTTGTGTCCTAGACTTACATCTGCGCCAAGCATTGCAAAGTGGATGTGTTCATAAAATCATAACAACAAATCTGTGACAAGGAAATGCTAAAAATGTGTTTAGATTTTATGTATATCTCTTAAAACAAATGGGTGAATGAATAAATAAATAAATAGATAGATAATCAATCAATCAATCAATCAATCAATCAATCAATCAATCAATCAATAGATAAATGAATAAATAAATACATAAATAAATAAATACATAAATAAATAAACAGATAAATTAATATACAAGTATGCGTAAATACATAGCTAAGTACATGCATTAGTTAGTAAATAAATTGAATGAATATTAGTATAATTAAGTTAATATATATGATTAAGTAAACAAATGAGCAAATGAATAAATAAATACATATATAAGTAAATACATAGATAAGGAACTACATAACTAACTAATTAAATAACTAACCAAATAACAACTATGTAACCAACTAAATAATTAACTGAATAGCTGAATTAATAAGTAAATAAATAACTAAAAACTAAAAAGTTTTAGAACAATTTTCAGCACCAGAAACATTGTAAGAGTAAGAGAGTGACTCAGCCATCCCATAATATGGTGAATGTTTTTGTGTCACGTCTAAGATGTCTTTGCCTGTTAGTTGGCAACTGAACATGTGGCACGAAGGATTAACTGGAGGATTTTGATGGATCTGCTAACCCAGTTGGTTAAGACGATCGGTGGAACAAATTAAAGGGCAAAACTTGTCTTTTATGCCTCGTTCCTACTGTCGTGTGATCCGTACGATCATGATTGGTCATTCGTAGCGGATCATCGTTTTGATACTTTTCCAGGGTGGCATTTCTCAGAAGCTCCAAATATTTACTAGAAGTGCCCTCTTCAAGTGTAGATCTGAATGAAGTACATTCAATCTAGTATATGTGTGCATAGGCATGAAAAATATGACACATAGAAATATAACTGATTATGGGTGCTGATTAAAATAGAAACATATATGATTAGAATAATCAATGTAATAAACAACAGTATGTATGTGTGAGGTCATAAAGGCAGCATTCATGGAAACAGAAATGTTCCTTTAAGCAGTTGGAGATGATCTGATTCCAATATAACATGCATTCTCCATTGAACATCCACCCTAGATATTTCATCTAATCTTAATAGTCTCTAGTGGGTTAATGGTTTGAATTAACTTGAAAAAGTGTGGGAATTGAAGTGAAAATGGCATAACCTATCAGTTTGTGCATTATTTGGAGTCTGTATTTTGGCTTTGGGAAAAACAAAGAAGTGTAGGCCACTGGCCTACAGTGTAAGTGTTTTTTTTTCCTTGAAAGGCATCGTATAACAGCTAGTGGTTCCAGTTTAAAAAAATCTGAGTGACATGATTTCCAATGCTACCAGTGTCTCTGATAAGGTCTAAAATGAATCCCTGAAAAAATGGCAGTTCAAAACGACCATTAAGTGTTTTTAAAAAGTGAAAATCATTGAGCTACCATTCCAGCTCCCCCCATAGATTGCTGAGTTGCTCATTTTCTGTCAGCTAACAATAATTCCTGTGCCAATTTTTATCTGTGCACATTTATTACAAGTGAAGGCAATAGGCATAACTGTCAGAAGTTTGGTGTCCTAGGATGTTCATTTGTCCATTCAAACACTGTCAGATATGTCAGATAGCAAAGTTTGACAATTTTTTAAATGGGGATTCCACAATGTTTTAAGATAGTTAAGTGTCTTTAATGTTATTGATGATACAGATATTCATCGCGTTATGACTCACGATCCCGGGACAACGTGTTTGGGTTTTCCTAAGGAGAGAATGTTAGCACCTACTGCTGTGTAACATCTGTAATCTGACTCCACTTGTCTCTTTCTATCATTCCCTCGCCCCCTCACCTATGTCATCACTTTTGATATGATGAACGTGAGGTGAACGTGAGGTGCCTGCTTGCTTTATGTTCTCCAAAATATGCGTGGGCCGAGTTGTTAGACCCGGGGGAGGGGGCAAATGTCGTGTGCCACTCTACCTTGAAACCGGAGCGTTTTAAGGTATCATTGCCCGGGGCTGTTTATGTAGAACCATGCTGGAATTCCTGCGAGCGATTTCGAGAAACTCGAGGAATTGAGTTGGAGAAATATTGCATACTTGCCTTGGCTTGAAATGTTCTTCAAAGTTTGAGCCCCTAGTTTAACGCCAAAAATTTCCCATTTTACATATGTCAAATTCTGTTTTTCTGTGTTTTACAAATGTCAAATTCTGTTTTTCTCTGTTTTACAAATGTTAAATTCTATTTTTCTCCCCGTTGTAAATTTTGCAATTTTCCAACTGGAATTGTTTTTGAGAAAAAAATTGCAAATAATGTCAAGCTTACTATACCCATGAGATTTTGATTCAGGATTGGGGACATATTTACAGATAAAGCATGATTTTCTTTAGTTTTATTAGGCATCTGTTTGGTAAGTTAGTGTATTTTTATTCAATGAATATTTATCAATTTTATTTTGGGGGGAATTTTTAGGCATGACATATTAATTTTTGCTCAAAATGCTGTTTTCTGGGTTACACTTCAAATTCCACGATTTCCGCCAAAAATCCGCAACGCGGAAACCTTTTCAGCTTATCCTAGTTCTTTAATTCTTTAAGAGAGAGGCCTAGGGCAAAGGGATATATACAGAGGACTGACTCGGAGTAGATATTTGCTGAAAGTGCCCGTCAATTGCTTTACTGGTCACTATTGAAAGAAGAAAGCAGTGTAACTTAACAGTGACCCTCAATTTTCTGAGAAATGCTGAAAAGCAGAGAAACCAAATCAAGAAACTAGGGTTACTCATAGCCTTTTGACAAGGCATTGTGGGTGTGGGTTGTCCCTCACGCCATTAAGCCTCTGAGCAGTAGTTGTATCCCATGCGCCTAAAAAGAGACTAATTATAATGCCTACACTCCTGGCGCACCAAAAGATTGGCTGTTCACCCACAATGCCTTTTCTATCTTGCACTCACAGGACCAAACTAATTATAAATTTCAGGACAGCCTCATATGGACCGACCATGAATATTCATTACATAATCGGTTTGTTGCCCAATCCACGTTATGGACCGGTTTCAAATCGTATAGTATGTGAATATACCGTAGGGGCCTACTGTTTGAAAAGCAAGCTATTTCCGGTAACACTAGAAGGAATTTGAAGAAACCAGCTATTTTAGTCATTGCAAAATACCTCGTAATTGCATAATGTAACGAATCTGAAGTCGGAAAATAGTCAACGTTGATAACACAGTTTCAGAAATCTATTCACCTACTGTAAACATGAACGCATCCATAACACGCGTCCAGTGCATAGCGCATGCTGCGTGCAGTGCGGAGATATCTCTACGTGTGTACTGTGAATACACATTCTCGCCCAGCTGTGAATCGTGAAGGCTGATTGGCTGCCACCTTTTGGTGGCAGATTTTGGCTGCAAAACAAAGGTTAAAATAAGAAATTTGATGCAGAATAGCAAAGGCCGAGAGGCTTCGCCTCTCGCCTGCTTTGTCACTGGGGTAAGCGCGGTTAGTCTCGTTCCAGGCGCTAGTGGGGTATTGCGCTGGCGGGGGAAAACATTAAGCCATGAGGCCTTGATCAAAGGCTAGGTTACTCATAGCTGTTGACTGAAAATAGCAAGTTTCCTTATCAATGAAGATGGGTCTATCTGAATGTGTGGAAGTCAGACTACAAAGATACTGGCCATACTGTAAAACCTGAAATTTTCGCGAGCATTTAACTTTCGCCAATTTCGCAAGGAGTCTAGATTCGCGAAAGTAAAATGCACGCGAAAGGTTGTGCATACCATGGATCCTACTACACACCTTTTTTGAATGCCAATACAAGACGGGAGTACTAGACAAGTCACATAACTCAAACCCCTGATACACAACAGGTATTACTGCGCGGTCACTTACGACAGTCGCATTTGATTTGGTGTTTCAGAGGCATAAAAACAAATATTTTCTGTAATTTTCTGTTGTGATAATTTATTAATAAAATACCCAAATACTTTTTCCTAGCAATTTCACTGTACATGTACATATTTTTTTTCATGGTCGGTGATTCGCAAATGTTTCTTGCACGCGAAATGGCCGTTGGCTTCTATTCGCGAAAGTTTCATGTCGCGAAAATGTTTTACAGTAGTTTGTACACACACACACACACAAAGAGAATCCCATTCTACCTACCCTATTTTTCAATGGCCCGTTACTCCAATACAACAGTTTTTTTCAAAGACCTTATTTAGTAGTGATGTAAATGCGCGCATTGTACGGACTCCCACCCGCACCACTTTTTTTTTCTGGTGCACCAAGATTGAGGCAACTTTGATTTATCTTAGATTTATCTCACTGTATCTTTTTAGCATGGCGTAGGTGCAATGAAACTCTAACTAAGCCCATTGCGTGGAGAACATGACAATACAGATAGAGTTCTGTGAGTGGCTATTGTATTTACAAGTGCAATTGAACGACGTGCCATTTGTGCCAGGGTTGCCACTCAAAATTTTAATTTTCCCCTACGCTGCATGCGTATTTTCCCCTACGTACACTACTTTTCCCCTACGCCCCAATAGGCCAATTTTTCCCTACGGAGCAATGTTTTCCCTTACAAGCAATGATTCAGATAAACCATCCTAAAAAAGAAGAAAATGTCATTTTGGGAGGTCAATTCACAGTTCATCTTGCAAACATGACATTTTCTTCTTTTAAGTGGGGTGTATCTGAATCATTGCTTCATTTTTGTCTTTCTTGTCACAGAATTGATATTAGCTCTTCTCTGAGCATGCTGAGGATTCAATACTTGTACACATCAGTTTAAATCTTCTGCAGCATCGGTCTGCAAGGCATTAAACACTGACTAATACAACTAAATTCTGTGCGCAAATGCATTTTTGGCCAATTGGACAAAAGTGGGCTGTGCTCACTCATGCATGAAATGCTTTCAATACCAACAGTGTCATCAGATAGCTTAGATCCAAGGCAAATTATTCATGTAAAAAATAATCTCAAAATCATGAAAGTTTTTTTTAATAAATTTTTTTCTAAGTGTCTACTTTTTTTGATACACACTGTATAAGCAATTTTCAGTAGGATGTCTGGGTTGACAACAGAATATTTTATGAAAGATTAAGGAAACATTTGCTGGATCAATCAAAATTATATTGGGCTTTAATATAATCTAGCTGTGATTGTCCAGATTTATATATTTGTGCACATGTCAGGAAATAACAGAAAGTGGAATTAATGAATAGATTAATATGCAAGTTTGTGAGACGACATGTATCAACACATTTGACAATGCTATGAACACACCCTTTAATCATGTTCTCAAGGAAGTGATGTTAAAATGTAAAAAGAGCTAAAATTAAATCTCAGTTTGTTGAAATGAACTTGAGCAGTTGCCAAGCCAAGAAGATGTTTTTCTTCTTTTAAAAGCCTTGTCTCAACTTCCCTGTCATTTTCTATTGGTATGTCTCGAGGACTGACAAGTGCTAATCCTGAATCTGTTGTTACGGGGATTTAGATTACTTAATTCAGTATTAAAGGGATTCGGGATCTCCCAAGATTCTTCCTCTGTACAGACACCCACTGTCCTTGTTCAAAAATGTCCATGCCTAAAATAATGCTGTTCTACTTTAGATGAAGATTCATTGAACAGCAGCATACAATACTCGTATGTGCATAAAAAAAAGAATGCTGTTAAGATCTTGTCTCATGTATTTAGTGCTGTGATGAGTACTTCCTTTATTTGAACGTCGCTCAAAGGTTAAGGGATATGTGGTAAAAATCAACTCTAAAGGGTGGTTTTCACTTTTTTCCGCTCTTTTACTTTACCAAAATCATGAAAAAGTCACATTTTACTGTAGTTTGCCAGTTTTGTTAAGTAATGTGTGATATTACTAATAGCAACAAAACTTTCCAAAGTTTTGTATTCTAGAATAACTTGGATGTTTGTCCAGTCAACCACTTTTATGTAGCTCAGGTATCACACTTTGACATTTTTTTTCAAATGAAGATTGATAATGTTAATCCATTGGCTACAGGAACTTGATGTGCTGTGTATTAACTGTATGGGAATTACAGAATCTTAGAGTGAGTGGGTTGAATACTATCTTTTAGTGTTAGGCATGCAGTACTGATCCACTAATTTTAAAAGCTGTTGAATTTTTTTACTGGTGCTTTACAAATAAACATGGCTTTTCTTCAGAAGATGTGGAAGTTTTATAGGTGATTTTTATGTGGTTGTTTGTGCACTGTTCATTACAGCCTTAGTATAGTTTTGGTAAATGGTAAAAAATGAAATTTTTTGTTATTATGTTTTTAGATAGACTTATATGATCTATCAATGTCCTGAAATTTGCTCCCTCTGAAAGTCTTCCATTTTGAGAAAATACTCAGAATGTCGGGGGAGGAGACCCCAACATTTCCCAGATTTATACCGCTACATGCTCTTTGATAATTCAAACATCACAATTTATCACTATAAACAATTGTCCATAGATGTCTGAGGGTGACAATAGAATAGTTTGTGACAGATTGAAGAAAAAGTTGTCTGAATTATTAAAACTATACTTAGCTTTAAGTATTTTGTGTCAGATTTTAAAAGCAAAGGGTAATATGGACCTTTAACTCTTCCACTAACACCCAGCCGTACATGCCCTAGCTGTCACATATTTACAAGGTGCTCGTCTCTGGAATAACATGCTACGTGTATTTTTTTTCGTTGGAAGCCAGCGACCGAAATTGCTATTTCCTTCCCTGTCTTGCTTGTAACGATATGACTCAACTATCCAAACAGTCGGGCCAAACTTCAACAAACTCTCCTGCCCGTCTCACTCCCTCGATATTTCTGTATGTTACATTTATAACTCTCTCCCCCTCAACAAACTTTAGCAACCCCCCTCCCCCCCACCACCCTTTAGTAAAAACTCTCTCTGTCACATGATATTTCTGTGCATTACATTTATGATTCTAACCCCCTTCAGTGAACTATAGCTTAACCTTGCTTCAGTAAATTTCTCTGTCTCCCAGTCCCCTGTGATATATTTTTGTGCTTGTTTATATCTCTAACCCTCTTCAACAAACTTTAGCACCCCCCACCACCCTTTAGTAAAAACTCTCTCTGTCACATGATATTTCTGTGCATTACATAATGATTCTAACCCCCTTCAATGAACTATAGCTTAACCTTGCTTCAGTAAATTTCTCTGTCTCCCAGTCCCCTGTGATATATTTTTGTGCTTGTTTTATATCTCTAACCCTCTTCAACAAACTTTAGCAACCCTCCCCCCCCCCCCCCGCGCCCTTTAGTAAAAACTCTGTCATGTGATATTTCTGTGCATTACATTTATGATCTAACCCCTTCAATGAACTATAGCTTAACCTTGCTTCAGTATTATCTCCCAGTCCCCTGTGATATATTTTTGTGCTTGTTTACATGTATATCTCTAACCCTCTAAAAACAAACTTTAGCAACCCCTCCCCCCCAGCCTCCCTTTAGTAAACTCTCTCTCTGTGTCACATGATATTTGTGTGCATTACATTATGATTCTAACCCCCTTCAACGAACTATAGCTTTAACCTTGGTTCAGTAAATTTCTCTATCTCCCAGTCCCCTGTGATATATATGTTTTTGCATTTATTTAAATCTCTAAGTAACCCGCTTCAACAAACTTTAGCATTCCCCTCCCAGCCTCCCTTCTGTAAACTCCCTCTCTTGCTCACGTGATATTTTCTTTTGTGTATTTATATCTCTAACTCATTTTAACAATCTCTCCCATTATATTTTTGTGTACAGTATTCCTGTCTCCAAGCCCCCTCTCCCCCTTCTAGTAGGCCTAAATATAAAAAGATATACATTAATTTTTCCCCATTTCACACAAATAAATATGTGAGAAAATAAAAGTAATAATAATAGTAATAATAATAATAATAATAATAATACTCCATTTCTTATACAGCACATAATCACCGACGAGCTCAGCCCTAATGCGCTTGGATATTATTACCCTGGTCACTGAGATACAGTACTAACCTGCACACAGTTGCTTTTGTTGGACGGGGGGGGGGGGGGGGGGGTTGTTAAAGGAGGCCTCGATTATGACTTTCATCATTTTGTCCAAACAGTGCTTAGTGTTGGAGCAATTGCCTAAAAGCTGATGGCAAGTTAAAGTGTAGTGAGTTACTATTGCTCCTAAAAGCTGATGGCAAGTTAAAGTATTGTGAGTTACCAGTGGGCTAGTAAACCTAAGTTTCAGCTACATCATGTAGAATTTGTTACTCTTACTCATAGAAAAATGTCATGTGCAAACATGTGTGTTTTGGTGGAGTAGCCCCCTCCCCCTAAAAAGAACAAAAGTAAAAAAGAAAAGAAAAAAAAGAAGGTCATATCTTCTTGTTATATGTCTCAAACGTAGGCATTAGTCATAATCCCATGTTTGTATTACTCACAGTTCAACACTTAATTGACAGGTCATAACCGACTGGAAATATTTCCATGAAAACGACTCAATACATGCCATATGCTATCAATGTAGGAACTTCCATTTGGGGTTAACTTTGTATGTTTCCATGGCAATGTTTTTGTTAGATTACACAAATTTGGTTTTGGCTGGGGGACTAATCGTAACTTGTCTGATTCTATTTCCATAAAAGGGCAGTCTATAATTTTGCACAAATACCTCTGATTTTCTCGTATTCTGTAGGTCAACAATTTAACTCAAAGTTTTGGGACTTCATATGTGATTATTGGTGAAACCTGTCAATAAAATATGACCACACAAGTATATTCATGGATTTTCCAGAGTTTGTAAGCTTATGATTCTATATCAGGGCTGAAAATACAAATGGATTTTTAAACTTTGCGGTCTTTTTTATGAAACAGAGGCTGTGTGACTTGCTGATTGTGTGTAAGACTATTAAAGATCCCTGCTCTTAATCTTTGCATGGTTGTTGACTTGTTGTGTCAGGACAACGGTTTGTTTATTGTTTCCTGGTTGAAATGAAATGAAACGTGAAATACTTTTTTGGACTTTCTTTGTGTTTTCAAGGGCAATCATGATTTTACAAAGGTAGTTCATTCAAATATATTACTGAACAATTGTTTACAAACTTATACATCTACTTTACAAAAAGAATCTTGTATTTTTTTCTTCTGTTTCCTGTTACTGCTTTTGCATTTCCAGGGGATTTGCCCTTTAAAACCACATGTAATTTGATAAGATTTATCATACCTGGCAAATACCAGGAAATGTTTTGTTAGAAACATGTATATAAAAAGTAAATAAAATATTTCTCATTACAATGTTCAAGGTAGTTACACCCTTTTGCACCACATCAGTTGGGGGGGGGGGGGAGGGGGGGTCCTTCAAATGAAATAAGATTATTGCAAAGAACAATCCCATGTAAATGGTAAAATATGAAATTATTGAGTTCTATGCAATAATGAAATATTTGACTGCATATTTAGCAATATGCCTCTTAGTAATAGACATCTACCAGATGCAGTAAAAAGACAAACAAAACAGAAAATCTATTCTAAGTTTTAATTTGGTTTGTTCTTTGTTGCTTAGGCATTGAAAGTTATTTCCTTATTTCCTATTCTGGGGTGACAATTAAATACTTTGCAAAAGATTTACTGGAATGTTGTCTGCTTGACCAAAAATAAAATTATACTTAGGCTTTAGCAAAACTCCACAAATTTTGTGTGATATTCTGGGTGTGGTACTGAAGGTATTGCAAACAGTTAGCTTGAAAGTCGTTGGGTTTATACATTTATAAAACTTTGTTGCATACATGTACTTTTGACTGAAGTACGTACATGAACATGCATGCAGATTTCAACATTCAATGTTTACAACGACTTTGGAATGGCAGTGTCTTGGCCAAGGGCACAGACCTGGTGGAGTCGATACTGTGAGTCATGGAATGTCATCATTTACGTGGCAATTTACCCCAGAAAACGATGACATCCGTCGCATTGCACACATGTTTGTGTACTGCCTTGATATCTGCTTGCAAAGCTGGAGGAGGCATAGTACATGTACGAGCTTGCTGCATTGTCAGTTTCAGTGACATTGGTAGATCAAGATTAGAGATGTTTCTTCAGTGGTTATGAGCAATTTTTATTTATTCATGTATTAATTTATTGATCAATTAATTGTTTTCTTGTACTTATTTATTTATTATTTATATACATTTCATTTATTTATTTATTTATTTACTTATTTATTATTTAGTTATATAACATGCTTTTACATTTATTTATTGTTTTATTTATTGATTGATTTATTTAACTTGAAATTTTGACTAGAAAATTATCTGTGCTAAGTCCGTTGATTTATGCAATTTATTCAAAAATCTAAAAAAAAAAAATTGTATGAATTTCTTTGCTGGATGCTAGATGAGCACCACATCATTAAAGCTAGTTTTTATAGCATTGAGTGAATCATTGAAAGCGCATTGCTCCAGCGACAACATCAACTTTGGGTTAAACAGCAAATGTACATGTATGATTTAAAAAAGCTGTGAAGAATGTACTGTACTTGAATGAGACAGTAACCTGTTAAAGAAAATTATTAGTCATCTGGTATTTTCCAGCTCAGGTTTCTCTTGTTTATAACTTGAGAATGCTTGGTTTGTTGCTGGCTTTCCAGGTACATGTATTTACTCCCATGATCAAATTCAAAGTCTTATAGTCATAATTTTTTTCTTATGTGATGGTTTGATTGGAACAACATTGTTCACATGCTGAACTCAAATCATTTACATTTCTAAAGTATTTTGATGGTCAATTTTAAATAGGCAAATGGGTCTCTTTAAAAAATGTGCTTAGTGGAAGAGAAAGTTGTACTGACTGTCTTGAGTGATGAGTGAAAATTAATAGTCACATGTAGGTGCAGTCTCTATCTGAATCTACAGTACCTACACATGACAATTGGACTGAAGAACTTGTCTTGTTATATGATTACAAAATAAACAAAACAACAACATATTGAATACTGCCATGTCATGACTACCATATATTAGCAATAATTACAGTATATTAAAAATATTTATATTTAAAAATGTATTCATTTACTGTATGTAGATGTGCTGTTGTTTTAAAATCCAAAAAACTTACAACTTTCATCCAATACTTGGATGTAAATCAGGAACTGTTGTGATGCCATTGATAATAATACTAGGTGTTGGCAAATTTATAGCAATATGAAAGTTAGTGATGGTTATCATAAATTATTGGATCAGTTTTTCATATGTCTATTCTGATAGACACTGAGTTTATGACATCAATGATATTTTTGTGTCAAAGTTCCAATTTTAGTCAGTGTTTTTTTACTTCTATACGTCTGTGTTTACATTATTCAGCATATTTTGCTGTGTAAATTTTAATATAATTTTCTTTCATATTGAGATCAAAATAGGTCTGGTTCCTTACAAGTCTAGGGGTAGGGCCACAATGTCTTGCCAGATCTATTTTGATCTTGTCTCGAGACATCGTGAAAACTCTGTTTCATATGCTGTGCAAAGGTTTCGCACGCATGCCTACCACGCGCGAAACGTACAAGAAGCTACACTGATTTTTGTGCGAAATTGCTCAATGCTCATTTATTCTTGAATGCTTGTCTTTGAGGTGATCAGTTTCTGAATCTTCATCTCTTTGCCTTTCAAATGATATGAGATTTGTTACATTTACTTCAATATCCAGTGATCAATTTTTTCACAAAAGTTTCCAATGTTTGACATTTTGCCTGAGGGAAAGTGGATGAAAACTACTCTGAACAGTGAACACACTAATTTTGGCGACATTGGGGCATTTGTTCGTTGATTGCAAAACAATGGAAGGTCGCTAAACTCTGGGATGATCAGATTTTAAAAGCTTGATCAATTCCTTGGAGACGATTTGATTTTGCTATAACACACATTCCCCATATACCCCAGCCCGAGATCTCGTACTTAAAGTCTCCAACGGGTTAATTCCCTACCTGATGATATAAAATTCATTCAAAGAAGCCTACAAATTGTGTGAGTTATATAATTTAGTTCTCATGTTCATTATTATTTATAATTTGCAAATTTTGTATTTTGTATCTTTTCTTCAGAGCCGAATTATGGGAATTGTAAGAGATCATGGATTACAAGAGCTTTTCCATTTGGTGGTCCACATCTGTGGAACAAATTACGAGAAGAAATTAAAAATGACTATTATTACTAATTACTATACAATATAGAATACAATGATTTTTGTAGCCCTTGAGCAATTTTTACAAGTTGATCTCAGTACTTTACAATTTAATGTTACCTCCGTACTTCAATTTAAATGTTTTGGCAAGTCAACACCTGAAAACTGCTTTTAAACTTACAATCTCACCTAATTTCTTTCTGAGTGTGTTATGCTTCCTGTTTAACTTAAAGGCAGTGGATCTCTTTTGCATGCCTAAAACTTAACATTGTGTAAATACAATGGCATTTAGAGGAAAATGCCATCTGGGAACCTTTGTCAAAATATAGGAGCTAGAACTCAGTTTTAGTGGAATTATAGTGACCGTTAGACTCTGATTTGAATTTTTTTCTCGCGAGAAAAAAATTCCTACCATAGAACGTACACTAAACGGTTATTGTTTTCTTTCACATTTTTTTCAAATTCTAAGCACTTACTCTCCCCCAGATTTCACAGACATGCCCTTCATCATTAGCCTAAGGGCATGGGTTATCTTTTCCTGGTCTGCGGGGATGTTTGCAAATGAGATCCACTGCCTTTAATGTATCTGTTTCATGAGCTACTATGTACATGTACATGTACATGTAGGTGGATTTCATAGCATTATAAAATGTCAAATTGTTATTACTATTTTTTAGCTGTATCAAATTTGAGTGAAACAGAAACCTATATGCAAATACCAGTCATTTGAACTACATGTACATGTGTGTACATACATGTATAGTATCTGACCAAATTTGTGCAGAACATATATTCTGTTTCAGGCCTTTGGAAACGGTTGGCCAGTCCTGCTAAAAGTGCATTGAACCTTATTGAAAAGTGCGTTGTCGGTTGAACCCATATTCTCAAATCCTCGAATAGCTGATCCAGAAATTGGGGCCTTCTGTCCAGTAACTATAAAAGTAAACTAAAGAAAAAGAAAATGATATCAGCAGAACCTTCTTTTTGTTTCTTTACCCCTTAATTTCTTTTTCTGGAAAGTGGCTAAATATAAATTTTCAGGAAGTGGACCCTTAACATTAATTAGGTGTCACAAAGTTGGCAACCTCTTTCATGTACATCTTTCTTGGTTTTGTTTCAAGGTACAGATGGGTATTGTGGACAAGGGTTGGCAATATATGTATGTGTGAGGGCTTCTTCCTGCAGTGCCAAATTCATTGGATGCCATGGAAACTAACTATACATTCATTAGCCAAAAACTTGACACTGTGTGTGTTTACTTTTAAATTAGGCCTCTTTTAGTATTTACAAGTTTGGTGGATTTTAAAAATAGGTGGGGGCTGGTAAGCTTCAACTTGATCCATTTATGGTCACACAACAACTTCACAAGATCCCCCTCTAGTAAATTTTAAGATTTGGTAACAGTGCATTTGGTCAGCTGGTATGTTGTTCAATATTGTGCAAATGATCAACAAGTTAAAACGATTGTGATTCTATGAGTGTCCAACTGCTACAGGTAGTTCTGGGAAAAAATATAATGTAAGTAAGGAAAATGTGGACACCGGAATAAAGTTGTATTTATGGAAGGTGGTAGGGACAGTGATTTTTCGTTTACTGGTAAATCAAAATAGAAAATCCGTTTTGTTCTTTATTTTTCATGTGAAAATTCATGGAATTCACCTAAGGGTTTTTCCTGTGTACATTTTCTATGACAAAATGGAATTTCCATTTTTAGATCAAGTTGAAACGGAATTACAGTTTTTTTCAGAAATGGAAAAGACCATTTTTTGAAACGGAAAATCACTGTCTGTAGGGTGGATGTTGGACAAAACCATCCTTGCTCAAACCAGCAAATCAACCAACCAAAACAACAACTTACCAAAATATAAAAAAATAATCCCCAAGTTAGAATCAAAAGAAACAGATTAAAGTTTAATTAAAAAAATGAAACTAAGTGAAATGAAATGTAGCAAAATACAAACAGAACAAATTGACCTTGACCATAACCCTAACATTGTGCCAATTCATTTGTCAACCTAAAAAGTCTGCATCATCTAGTCCTCATTTTCATGTTCATACATACCTGCGTCAGTAAACATTACTCATGAATGTTAGGTTTACAAAACACAGATTGCTATATTTACATTCCAGTTGTTCATTCTTTCCAATTAACTTGCTATGACCCCCTCCCCATTTCCACCAAAACTGGGGCAATTGACTGCTATTAATTTATTTGTTTAAATTTAGCTGCTGATACATGTTTATGAAGCGAGGATATGAAATTAGGTTGTAAATCAGCATGTCTTCTGACATGTGACAGTTGAACATACGTACATCTGTTTTCGGGATGACAGGATATTTAGGCTTTCCGTTGAAAACTTGAAATTGCCCGCATAGATGAAACTCCGTCAAGCTGCGTTGCACATGAAAATATAGATGTCATAATGATCATAAGCTGGCAGGGTAATTTGTATTTCCACGTGGAAGGAATGTGCTATTATAAAAAAAAAAAAACATAAAGAAGACTTATTCATAGGCATTACTGTCATGCAAGCTTTGCGATTGTTGGACTCTACTGATTTCAAACTAATAATGAAGCTACATCTAATGTGTGAAACCTAAACTGAGAGTGAAACCTTGGGTACGAGCTTTTGCCCATGCTGGTCCTACTTTATGGAATAATCTACAGGTAGTTATTAGAAGTTTCAACCCTCCAGATTCATTTAAAGCAGTCTAGAAACTTATTTGTTCAATTGATGCGTTCTATTGATTCTACACTCGTCGTTTATATTTCACCTCCCTTATTTGTTACTTCTTTTTTCAACACTGCTCCTAGAGCACTCTACAGAGTAGTCTGGCTTCCAGATGCAAGAACTTATCATATTTCCCAGAGAAATTAGTCCTACTATCATCAATTAACTGCAGGGAAAAAAATACACGGGGGCTCGGGGCAATTTCGCGCCTGTAAATTGCCATATGGTTTTACACAAAAAAGTATCTGAGACATGAAAAGTAGCCCCCGAAATTTTTTTCATTATTTTTTCCGTGGTTAACTGTCTTGAACTAAAATTACTTTTGTGAGGTATATAATCTGGCTTCCAGATGCCAGAACTTATCATAGTAGAGAAATTAGGCCTAAAATAACTGTCTTGAACTAAGACTACTTTTTTGAGGTAGATTTGTGCGGGTGCTTTGCACCCGCACTACTACTCGGACGGAGAAAAAGTGGCATGGTCTGGAATCAAGACTATCTACAGAGTGGATTTGGTGCATTACAACATGGATCCTAAAGTCACATGTATTATTCTTCTTCTTATTATGAAACACAATTTGAGCAATGGCCCAATTTCAAGTAATTTATTGTTTATATTTGCAAAACTTAAAAAAAAGGTATGAATCCCAGATTTTTAACTCTTTCTTTAGTTGGATCAAATCTGAGCAAGTATGGTTTGGCGTCACAATCTTTTGTGCTATGTCACCGCAGGTGGACATGGCCTTGAATGTTTCCTTTCCAAATTATATTTATATCGGCCCCTCCCATCTAGCTGGCCGGGCTGCTGTAAGTTGATGTCTGGGTCATTCAGTGAGTCAAAGAGTGTGTTAACACGGTGGCTAAGTTGTGATTGCAAACATATTTACAATTCCCCCTATCAACAATCGGGCATTCGGCAGTGGGAATCATTGTGTGCATGCGCAGATTGCACGTTGGTTCGACTGAGTGTGACAAACTGATTTTAGGTTCCGTAGACACACAGGGACATCTCCAAATTCTTGATTTTACTATATGTAAGTACATGTAGTGTCAAAGGTACCAGTATATGGCATTTACATTTATGAAGAAACAAGTCTGTACAAATAATTTTGAAGAGTTAAAAATATATTTGAATAAAATGAAATGTATTTTCTGTTGGCTCATCTCTTATAACTTTTATTTTTGCATGCAAGTACGGTTAGGATGTGTGTCTTTTCAAATTTGTATGGAAAAAACACAAAATATTAATTGATTCAATGAACGTGCGTTATATTGTCCATTCAAAGATCTACATTATACTAGATACTTTTCACAAACTGAGATATAACTTCAAACTTTGCGTTTTTATGTTATTCATCACCACATCACACATTGGTGCACATTATTGTTCCAATAGTGTTTTGTTCAGAGTAAAAAAAAAAAAATTATGTTATATTTCAATAATATACAAATATGTCTTAATGACTTGAACTCTGTTTTTGCATTTTGTTCATCACTGCATTACAGAACTATGTGATACATTATGTGTTACTTGGTTGTGATAATATTATTGTATTGTTCCAAGCAAGTAATTGTAAAGTATCACATTTGTTTGAATTAAATAGGATTTTTATGACATAAATCATGTTTATTTTACAATAATTAACCAAACATTAACCACAGAAATGTTTGATTTAATGCAGTATGAATCGATCCTTCATATAAATCACCTCAACTTTATTTTTTCTTTAATTTTTTTAAATTAGAATGTGGAGGATAAAAAATCTAGATTTGAGGTATTTCAAATTTTTTTTCTGTTTTTTCACCAGTTTTGCAACCTGACCAATTTCTTATGTATTTCTTTCATTTCTTTCAAAAGCATATATCGTGATGTAATTCAACAATTTAAATCACTTGAAAGTGAATTAAGAAACAAAGGAAACTTTACATACTCGTGAATAAATGAATGTCTAAACTATAGGAACATGACCATCTTGACTATGTCATAGGTTGTCCGGCAGAAGGTCCCTAGCTTAGCTTTTCAGGAGAAGGGCATTATCAGTAAATTTTCTCTGAGTTGATAAATATTGCCTTATTTGATATTTGCACTTAACAGATTGACAGAAGGATCTAAAAATATCACACTACTTTGATTTTATGTGAAAAGAGCCAATGCTTTTGAAGTTATAGAGACAATTTAACCCTTCTGCCAGGAACATATGCTAGGGTCCTTCTGCCGGACAACCAACGATATGTCTTCACATCACAGAATTGTGTGGGACGTAATGTACACATATTTACTTGTCATTGTTTCATTGAACTTGTTTTGTGCCCAGATAAGGCAGATTTTCTTGTGTTATACTACCAGTTGCTCTAAAACATCGCCAACAAAACACAGGGTTGTAAGAAAAAAAAAAGGAATTTCAAAGTATTTTTGTGAAGCAAATAATGAATTTAGGTACACAACAGACATGACTTCATGTATGTTTTCACATCAAAGAATTGTGTTGTACATGATGTACATGTATACAAACTTGTTATTGTTTCAACATTATTGTTTCGCTGTTTTGTTGTTCAGGCAAGTAATTATACCAGCTAAAACACAGGGTTGTAAGAAAAGAAGGAATTTTAAAGTTTTCTTGTATGCAGACATGACTATGTCTTCACATATTAAAAAGAACTGTGTTGTACATGATGTACACATATTTAAATCATTGTTTCAACGTTATTGTTGTGTTCCCAGGTAAGGCCAGCCAGGGTCGTCTGGCAGGAAACCATGACAGCTTCCTGCTGTGGGCCACAAGTCAGGCGGAGATGGACGAGTGGATACAGGTTATACGGAGGGTCATGTACGGCAGGCAAGGAGGAGGTAAAAAAAGACAAAAAGGTTCTATCGAATGCTCATCTTTTGTTCTTTTGTATTAAACAGATAGCAAGTTAATTTCAAGAGAAGTGAATAAATTTAACAAACACATAAGTGAAAAATTGAGATGTGTCAACCAAATATGTATTATAGACTAATGACATAATGTGGAACACTTGAAAATGCTCAAGAAGCAAATGAGTTCGGACATATACCAATGTATACACTACCTGGAGTGTTAATCTTAGATGGAAAGATTTATCTTGAATTTGTTTATGGAGAATAAAGCATGAACATACCAGTATTAAATTACTCTTATGACCCAATAGAAATTAATCCAATAGAAAGCTACATAATAAATTTGCCTGTCACAAGGGATACTGGTGATAGATATTTAAACATGAGTCAAAATTTGTCCACAAAATGTTCACAGTAGAATCCTTGTATAGTTTACTTGATTCTAGAATAGTTTTACCCAAAGTTGAGGACTGCCTCCAATTATGCTATTACATTTTATTTGAATAGAATCATCAGAATAGAATCAGAACAGAAATAGAATAAATCAGAAATATACAAGTTGCGTGGAGATGGACGAGTGGATACAGGTTATTAGGGAGGGTCATGTATGGCAGGCAAGGAGGAGGTAAAAAAGACAAAAAGGTTCCATTAAGTAGTCTTCTTTTGTTCTCATGTTAAAAGAGAAACACATGATCTGACTAGATTAATGTAAATTTTTCAGGTGTAATGAACATAAGTAGTCACGACAGAAATTTTAGTTATATACAAGA
>JZLH01S0217309.1:0-10368 GCA_001188425.1 Eucidaris tribuloides
GATTGAATTTAGTACGGAAGGAAAATTATTAACTCTTCTTTTATTGAAGACCTCAAAATGGATTCTTGTTATTCAACACTAGTATCTAGAGTTAAGGGAGTAAAAGGTTTACCGTTTCAGAAATGAATTTAGACTAAGTCAAAGTGATTTTGTTTAACTACTAGTTTTTTATGCTGTGACTACAGGGGTAATTTAGAATTTTGAAGTTAACCTTGTGAGCTCACTCAATGAGGAGAGAAACTTACTTAAATTCTTTCCTTAAACTATTGAATTTGCTAGAAATTCAACGATAATGTTTCTTCGAACTCCTTGGATTTGTTAATATTAAGAAACACATGACATTAAAAAATGCTAATCGGACTATCTCAACACGGGGCAATAATACAATATTGGAACATGATATAATATTCACGCGTTTTAACAAAATATACGGTTAAGCCTGTACATGGGACAGGGAAGAGAAAATATTTTTTATTTTCTGAATATCCTTTTCTGTAGTGTTGATTCGCATTTTCATTACATGTTCCATATACGCAGGTGTCCCTGACACACAGTTGTCCCTGTACTACAGTTATATCCGAACACAAATTATTGGTTACCCTAACCCTGCATCGTAAAAGCATAGGCGCATCTCGTGATACCGCTTTATAGATACTTTGACATCAAGTGAAATTCATTTCAGAAAAAAATATAAAAAATAAATAAAAATAAAAATAAAAATAAAAATTAGATGTAAAGATCTCCGCCCAGTCATTATTTGTATATTAACGTATACGTTATTTTCTTCATGTACGTTATTTCAACGAAACCTTCGACTTCACGATCATAGACGCTCCATTCTCATAGCTGTTTTATAATGTTCTCTGAGCTAATAAACTCCACGAATCTCATTCCTTGTCGAAATTCTGATGATGAAAACGATTCTTACACTTTCGTCGCCTGGGGTATAGAAAACAAAAAGAAAAAAATACATGTAGGGCATCATTTGTGGTGAAGGTCACCATCAGAAACAGTATAATTTGGATTCCAATGGCAAATTGCAATAAAATACAAAATAAAACGTTACGGCGATCCTACAGTAGGCAGTATATAGGTAAAATTCGTTTCTTTGGCAGTTAGCGGTTTGAATTGTATTAGACAATGTATGAATCTGATATTCTGTTTCTGTAATGAAATAACCTAACACCCAACACGTGATTTTGACGTGTGATAAATGTATATTACCGACATTAAAAGTTATCTTTAATATATTAATTTTCAAATTTGACAACTTTCCGGTAATCAGAGGTAACACTGTAACCCGATTTACTGCACCGAAATTCAGTTCTTCGAAAATAGAGTATCGCAAAATTCATGAAGTGTTAGAAATAATACGTATAGAAAGACTTTCTACATTCTTTTATAGAGATTAAAAACCGAATCGTTTGATCTTTTTCAGATATAAAACAAATTGTTGGTGGTGTTATAATTAGACTGAGATATTTATAGAGCACGATTTCATCGTGGTCCGAAAATGGTGGTATCAAACATTCAACAGGACATACCATCTTGAGGGGTGCTGTCGTGACTCATGTGCCCCCAGTTCTCTCTCAGCTAAATAGCCCTCCAGTGGGTGGCTCGGTAGATTGTTTAATTGTGAGTTCCTGGAATCAGCTAGAAGAGAGCGATAAATTAAAATGATATGTGCAGATATTCTGGAAGTTGTTCTAATTTCCTCCCAACTTTTGTTAACAAATACAACAGTTCTGAACTTGTATTGTATGAATTTATTTCACTCGAAAAAAAAAGTTGCAAGAGGTTTACTTTTGCATAAAGAGCTTAAGTACACGAAATTGTTTTCTAAGCTCTGTTACTTTAACCGAATTCACCCTCAAACCAGGGGCGCAAATCCAGGGGGGGGGGAAGGGGAGTTGTTTGGCTAGTAATTTGGCAGGTAAAAAAAAAATTGGCCGGCAAAAAATGGTTTGGGTCGTCGTCGGCCCCCTGCCCCCCGCTTGTCAGAAGTTGTTTGGCTAGTAATTTGGCTAGTACCCAAAAATGGATTTGCACCCCTGCCTCAAACAGCTTTCATAATACCGAAACAAACATTCCAAATTAGGTTATACCGAGTTTGATGGGTTTTAGATAAAATAATTCCTTGACCTAGAATGGTTATGTCGTTAATGTTAAATGCCATCTAATTTTTGAGTCATGCCAATATTGTTTGACATGATTTTAGCTTCTTATTTTGTAGCTAAGTAGATTCTAGAAACTAACAAAAATAGTTTCGCCGCATTAATAATCAACAATTTACAACACCTCCCTTACATTTTGCTTGTAGGCCGTACTAACATGAGATCATTACATCGATATAAATAGTGTAGTAAAGATATCTCTACTTGAACACGATTAAATTCCCGACCTACGAGATTGATTTCACAACTACAAAAATATAAAATGAGGCTGCAGGTTAGACTATAGTTGGTGGACTAATAAACCTACTTCGACGAGGTCCCCGATGTACATGTGCTTCGACCACGGCGACCACGCGGGACACATATCCGTGTCGTCGACCAGGCTGAGGTTGATGTCGAGGTTCACGTCGAGGTTGATCGTGGTGCTCAGGGAGTGGTTGGTCATCTTGTTGGTCTTCTTGTTGTAATCGGCGATTCAGAAACTGTCGCCGCCTTTCCCGGGCTGACAGCGGTGGTATCAATGGCCTTAGTCGTGGTCGTCGATCTCCATCATCGCGTGACGATGAAGATGTCGTTTGTTGTTGATCTGCCTGCACTGCTCCATCGGATGTTTCAGGCCTGGTATCACTGACATGATTTCTAGACGAGGCTACAGTGACAGGAACTTCGTCAATGACGTCATTGTTATACTGTTGTCCGTACTGACGAGATGTATGCGGCTGCTGTTTAGGGATTCGAAGGAAAAATCAAATCAGGTGGGACCATTCTTTACTAAAGTTTTCTAAAACACAATTTTCTCATATAGGGTTGGTGCACTGAAGAATAACACACACACACACACACACACACACACACACACACACACACACACACACACACACACACACACACACACACACACACACACACACACACACACACACACACAATTTCCACTTCTTCCCTAAGACAATGTTATTATACGCGAAGTTGCTGCAAACGCCAACCTACATCATGGTGTGTTTCCAAGAAAACAGGTGGGTCAAAATCCCCCATTTAAATTTTTGGAAAAAAAATTTTTTTTCCAAGTTTTTCTACTTGATACAGAACTGTAGTGTATATGTTTATTTTGGAGTAATTAACTGACAATTTTGAGTGTAAATTGAATTCCCAGCTGAGCTCTAAGACCAGTACGTCTAGACCTATAATGAAGCTGTATAGGTTACGATCTTATTTGTATCATTTTATCTTCAACGAATATAGATATGGAAGTTAAGTGATAAAACCTAATGTAAGTGCTGATCGTATACTCTCCCGTTTATCAAACAAACAGACAAGGAGGTCCACTCACCTCTTCATCGCGATCAGACACGTCATTAAATGCAGAAACCACAGATATTTCTTCATGGCTGGTGTCTTCCACATCGGCTGTGACTACGTCATGAAGCCGATTACATGAAGTGGATTCGTCTTCGGCCAGCCTGGTAGTCCGGACATACTTCGACATTTTCCCGCCTCTCTGGTCCCCAAGGATGTTCGATGTTGGCGTGGATAAGTCTTGACATATTTCTTGTTTGTGGTGTTCAGGCCAAGTAGGTAAATCCAAAATATGAACATCTCGGACGTAATATTTCCCTCTTTGTTTCAGTCCAGTGAAACAACACAATTTAAAACCCATACCCATCGGCCTGGGTCAGTGTAAGTTGAACAAACTTGCGTAAAATCTAGAAAAATCGACTTGAAAAAACCCGTGATGTCTAGAAAAAAAAACCTCATTCAAATTTACAAATCGCGATAGATGAAGTGCGTGCGCGTTTGCACAAAATGCTGCGCATACTGTTAAAGATCGCGCGCGCGTCGAAAAAAAATTAGTATACGCACCGTGGCTGCAGGATCACCGGGTAATTTCAAACTTGGTAAATTGGTGTCGAGTGTGTTGTCAAATTGTGACTTACACTCGACACTAGTTAACACCAATTGGAAATCACCCTTCATATTATGGAGGGAAAGGGAACTCCATGGTATTGCTACTGACTGTTTTGTCTTTCAGGTCATTGACACACAATTTGAATTTTATTTCAAGATTATTTTTGTCACCATTGGATATAATACACACGGATAACAAACATGAAATTCATACAACTGGTCACGATTCTTTTATTTGAATAGTTTTCTCTGACTCGGCTTTGACGTAAAAAAAAAGTCTTTTGCTTTTTAAGTTCACCATTATTCCCAACAATATTCGGAATAAACTTCACACGAGAACAATTAAGAAAACAGACCTTCTAAAATACTACTTCAATTCCCACGGTTGTGACTATAAATATGGGAACGCACAGATGGATATAAAGTAATATACAAAAATTTCATGCTCTTAGAATCATGGAACGGTTCTAGTTATTTTTCAGAGATATTGCAATGCCCATGCTATATATGGCCACTCTATTGCCGTCATTTTTAGACCTTTGTGATGTTTTTTTTACTGTATGAACATGTGATAGGCTACAGTCTCATTAACTGTGCAACAGATAAGATAACGTTGGTGAAAACAAATCAGGTAAGCCTCACTTATTCCTATTCAGATAGGGCGTATTATTCATTGATAGCTATTAACACAAATACCTGATATTTTTTTTCTTTCTTTCGATCTAAATATCTATCTATTTTCTTTATTTTTTTCTTTCTTCAGTTCTTTTAAACAAGATAACTTCATCAGTAATTGAAAGAATGTTTTCTTGTGTCCTGCTACAATAAAATGGTACACAACAAATATATTGCACAAAACCAATAAAGTGATGCATACGCAATCAAATGACAATATATGACGTCACAAGATAATTAATGATATTCCACATAATCAGTAATCAGGTAATATTAATAAAGAAACTGTTTTTAAAACAGATTTTCGACAATTATAATCACGTTAGCCTGCTCAAACACACAGAAAATTAAATTACAACATTACTTATAGAAATAATACAATTATTATTGAAACTTGAATGTTAAATACGATTTATTATATTTTGTCTTGTTGATTTGGTATCTGAATGCAAGCGAAGGGCATGGAAGTTACATGACCAAAGCAAAAGTAATGTGCAAATAAACAACAGCTATTTACATCGATCATTAAAATATACGTCATGAAATTGAAATTAGTGCTACCATGTTTGTCCGCTGATGTAGTTAGAAAAAGTAAGATTTTATGAAAATGTAAATAAAGGGATAATTATTTTGGTTCCGTTTGGCTTTCCAGTACCAAGTTCCGAATGAGTTGCGAGTGGTCGAGTTTCAATAAGTTCATTCCAAAAACATGCACCGTAGTGTGATATGGATTTTTGAATTGAGTGTAGACTGGTTGGTCTACAATGCCAAGGGTTATTTATTTCATGTTCTATTCGAGTGTATACTTTGAGGATTCAGCCAAATATGAAGATGTATATATTTCCGTGTGGTGCACTAAAGTCCGTCTTAGTATGAAAACTCTTTCTCTCTTCCACTGATACCCAAATTAATCATCTTACTTTATTCAACACTGTAGGCATTATATTGTCAGCTCTTGAAATTTTGAAGTATGTGTAACCTACATTCTCACACAAACCGACAGACAAATAGACAGACAGACATACAGACAGACACACAAACACACACACACACACACACACACACACAACACACACACACACACACACACACACACACACACACACACACACACACACACACATACACATACACAAACACATACATTTTTTCTGCGCTAAGAATGACATAATACATGACCAATATTATAATATAATTATTTCCCAATAAAAGGGATAATAGAAAATGGCATCAGCTATATCAAAATACAGTCTACTTAACTTTTGCAGTAAGAATATGGTACATAAAAACATGACCTCAATTTACAATTGTTTTAACGTTATTACTGATCCTAAACTAAAAGCTAAGGGCAAATTAACCCTATACAATCGAAGTGATAGCTAAACTAAATCTCGGTTGGTTGACCGCTGAAAGCCACTGTCAATCGACGCCCCATTCTCCCAAGACGCGTTTCTCGTGGTGCGCCCTCTTCGGTGCGTACTGGTGTAGTTAGCCTGCCACACAATAGACCAATCAGCTGGATGATGAACCCGGTGACCTCAAAGATGGTGATAACTGACATGCCGACGAAGAATCCCATCAAGCCACCGAGGCTACCGAGGAGGCCTTCAAACTGTGTTACGTAATAGTCAGGTAGGGAATTATGATGTCATATATTTCATTATTCAGCCGAATTGAATTGGAATTGAGTCGCTTGAAAAATACAAAATTTTACCCATAAAAGTCCCCCAACCCCTCGCTCCGCCGTCTAAAAAGATACATAAACACATATAAATGCATATCTAAATCGCAAAGTTGCGAATTTAGATCGTTGTTTAGTTTTACATTTATTGGTGTTGCAGGTATTTATTTATTTTCTAAAAGCCAGTGATTTACTGGGTAAGATGGACTTACATTCTTCGCCATGTGTTACGGCATGAGGACTTACAAACCAACCCGGCGAGCCGAGTTTATTAGGTTATACTAGATATGTTTAAGAACTGCTTTAATACTGGACTACACATATTTAATAGATTTATTCCATGCCAATGACGCCATTGGTTGTTTATTCTTTTTCTTGCTTTATTTACGCATAATAATATTGTAGTCTTTAAAAATCGTCATTTCTGCCCCATAAAAGACTGATTAATGAATTACCGTATATTTCTTTTTCTGCTCATAAGATTCGTAGTTCAGTTTTTCGTAGAAGATTTCCACTCGCAACATATTTTTCCTGATGATAAATAGTAGCATGTTATAGAAAAGAAGATTTTAATTAAATGTAACAGAAAAGATGTCATCAACATTATGGTACTTACTTGATAACAAAATTCAACAATCAAAGTTTATAATTTATGACCAGTTAAACATGAGACTCAACTCTCCTTGTAAACACAATTCAATAAAGTTACATAATAATTATGTTAAACGTTTGCTTAAATAACTTTTCAACATGATCATCTAGTTCATTGATTATCATTTTCGTGATAAAACTAATGCTAACTTCAACCTGTTAGCAGCAATTAGTAAGTGCAAATCAGAGTAAAATACCTTCTATAGTTGGCATCCATCGTCACGTTTCCCGCTTTTTTGTTGCGTTTCGATAACTTCTTCCTGAGATGTTTCTAGACAAAAATTGGAATAGATCAAAGAAATAAATCCCAATTAATCTCGATACATTTTGTTTTTGTTTTGTTTATCGCAAGTTAAAGCCAAGGTTTGGTTTTGGTAAATGGTAAAAAAAAAAATTCTTTGGAACTATATTTTTATAGATACACCTACTGTATATTATCTTTCAATGCCCTGAAAATTGCTCGTTTTGAAACCTTCCCATTTTCCAGAAATTACTCAAACGTAAAATGTCGGGAGGGGGGACCCCGACATTTCCCATAGGTAATGTCAAGGGCGCCGGAAGCGGGGGGTCAGAGGAGGGCAGCTGCCCCCCAAAATAAAATTTTTTTTTGGGGGGGGGGGCTAAAACGAGTTTGCCCCCCCCCCAATGTGCCCTGAAAGGTAAAAAATAATTAATGACAGTATTAAAGACTCAAAATGAGCAAAAAGGCATTTGTTTCTTGTTATAAAAATTGTCATTTCATAACTGAAAAATGCAAAATTTTTGCGCCCTCGCGGGCACTTACACTTCTAAGCAACCTTTAGCTGTATACAAGGGTGCCGGGGAAGCGGGGGGGGGGCCGTTGCAGAGGGGGCACTTGCCCCCCGCCCAGCCTATATGCACCCCTGAAAGGTAAAATAATTAAATCAATACAGTATTAATAGTCCAGAAATGAGTCAATAAAGGCATTTCTCCATTGTATAAAAATTGTCATCATAACTGAAAAATAATTGGGAAAATTGCAAAAGTTCGCCCCTGATGGAGGCACTTACCCTCTAAGTAAATTTAGTTGTATATAAGGGTAGCCCTCATCGTTCTTTCGACGAGTGTGCCGGCCTGAAGCATAACCGTTAGTAAACGTTTTTCATTTTTCCCTTTCTTCTAAAGTTTTCTACGCAATACATGTATAAGAATATTTTCATATTTATTTTTCTCATATGTTTCTGAAGGATTTTGCGGCATGATAAATGCGATTTTTTTGACATTTAGATATAGCGTATACCAAAATTTAATTGATCAGAATGTGAGAATCTGTAACAATGTAAATCGCTCGCTCAAGCTTTGCTCGTACAGGTACTTGTTGTAAAATGAATAGTTTTCATAAGTTATATGTTTATTCCCTAGAAATTTTGTTTTTAAATACTCTATAAACGCTACTGCTACACTCTATACGAAAAGTCCCTATTTATAAAATATACCTTTAGAATATGTGTTTACCATGCCTAGAATCACGTCTTTTTAATGTATATTTTCAAAAATTTCCTGCCGTGGGGGCCGTGGAGGGGTATCGCCTCCCACACCTCCCCGCTCGGTTGATTCGCTCTCTCGATGTCTAACCAATCTTCAATGAAAATATGTATTTACCATGCCTGGAATAAACATGTCTTTGCTATGCGTATTTTCAAAAAGTTCTTTCGGGATCGATACCACCCTCACATAATATGAATACTAAATTACAGTTTGTCACATACTTCCTGTACGTCTTTTTGAAAACCTGACTACACAATCCCCAATTATCTGTATGAAATATACCTTTAAAATATGTATTTACAATGCCTAGAGTCACATCTTTTCTATGCGTATTTTCAAAAAGTTCCAATCGTGGGAAGGGATTTCCCCTTCACACACCCCAGGTCGCTTCGTTTCCCCCGAAGTATGACTACCCAATAACAGTTTTTCACATACTTCCTCTACATCTTCTTGATAATGATATCCCTAATAATTTTCAGACGGTATACCGTTAAAATATGTATTTACCATGCCCAGAATCGCGTCTTTTATATGTGTATTTTTCAAAAAGTTCCTACCGTGGACGGGGGTATCCCCCTCCCACACCCTCCCCCGTTCGCCCGCTACGCTCACTCGTATGTTTCCGTCAACTCATATACTGTCACATAAATGTGCCCCCCATCGAGATTTTGCCCCTCCAAAACTAAAAGTGTTCCGGCGCGCCTGGGTAATGTACATACCGCTAGATGCTCTCATTTAATTTAAACATCGTAATATGTTACTATGAACAATTTTCAGTAGGTTTGTGTTTTCTGATGTCAGGGATGACAATAGAATACTTTGTGTAAGATTGATAAAAAATGTCTGATCGACCAAATGTAAGTTACATACTTGTGCTTTAATTTCCTGTGTACGCTGACAAAATATAACGGATATTAAACTCAATTATGTGAAACAAATGTTGATATTATTTGTTCAAATTAGATGTGGAGTGCCCCAAGGATCTGGGTCCACTTCTTTTCTTAATATATATCAATGATGTACCAAACTGTACCCAATCTTTAAACTACATTTTCTTTGCTGATGACACAAGTGTATTTTCAACAGGAAAGGATCTTCAAACTATGTTCAACTCAGTAAATTATCAATTGCAAAATGTCAGTGAATGAATGTATGCAAATAAATTGATTTTAAATATTGACAAAACAAACTATATGATTTTTGGTACACGTATAATACACACAAATGTAACATGAATTTGTATTACAGGAATAAATCAATAGAGTTTCACATACCAAGTTTTTAGGTGTCTATGTAGATGAAAAATTTCGTGGAATTATCATGTTAATCAAATATGTAATAATATAGCAAAGAATGTAGGAATATTGAACAGACTCCACTTTATGCCACAAGAAGTTCTAAAATTATTATACCACTCACTGATATCTTCCAATTTAAATAATTGCAATATATCCCGGGGCTTTACTTCACAGTCAAATATAAATAGAATCCATAAATTACAGAAACGTGCTGTTCGTATCATTACTCATTCCAACTATTTGTCTCCAAGCACTACATTATTCCTAAAAACCCAAATACTACCTACCCAAAATGTACTTACCCTTGAAATTGCTAGTTTTATGTTTAAACTTACTAACGGATTACCTGAAACATTTAAAGGCAATGTTCACCCTGACATTAAGTTGGTTTTAATAAAAGCAGAACAATGGGAGAAACATATTAATGAAAGTTTGGCGAAAATCCACCTAAGAATAACAGAGTTATGAAGTTTCA
>JZLH01S0217309.1:10533-24907 GCA_001188425.1 Eucidaris tribuloides
ACATGCAACAATGAAAAAACCTCATTCAATTATCATGAACTATTAAAAAATTGCAATTTATGGAATTTATATTACATGACATATGGGGAGCTGCTCGCATGTGACGTCACAAATTTAGAACTTTGAAACTTCATAACTCTGTTATTCTTTGATGGATTTTCGCCAAACTTTCACTAATATGTCTCTCTCATTGTTCTGCTTTGATTAAAACCAACTTGATGTCAGGGTGAACCTTGCCTTTAATGATTATTTCCAAAGAAATTCAAATATTCATTTTCATAATACCAGAAATGCAAGTAATTTTCATCTTCCCCTACACCGGACCACTAAAAGTAAGTCTTCTGCTTTCTACCAGGGTCCTTTAATTTGGAACAATTTACCTAAGTCACTGAAGAAATGTAAAACAGTCAAACAGTCAAACAGTTCACACGTTTGTACAAATGTTCTCCTAATATTGTGTAAACATGTTATGTAACATCTCCTCTTCTTTTCTCCTCTCTTTCTTTAGTTATGTTTACATGTATTTATGTTAATATATTGTTATTATTATTACACGTTCTAGTTTATGTTATGTACTGGGGATCATTTTTACCAAGCATAAATATGCTTTATTTGATTCCTCACTATTTCCTTTGTTCAATTATGTGTATCAATAATAATGATGTAATATATTTTTGTGGTTTTTAAGTAGTGAAATAAATTAAAATTGAAATTGAATTGAAATAATTCGGTAAAGAGTTACAATGAAACAACCTCCAAAACTACCAAAAGACTTGATTACTGTACAGTAGTACATTACATTGTCAGAAAAAAACCCCGAAAGGCATTCGAGGGGGGGGGGGGGACTGTAATCGAGAAAATTAAATACTTGTCTGAAGGATCTGCCACTTTTTACAAACATAGTGAGGGTGACATCAAATTTAGCTTCCAAAAATAAGGACGTCAGCTGCAGGTGGAAGAAGTGTAGTGAATTTTACGCACTTATTCTACACATCATGACGTTCTGTCGGCCATGTTGAAGAACAAGCAAATCTTAATACATGTACTTTATAAGATCGTACATTAGCTGGAGTACTATCAATTTTAGCCGCTCCGGTACTATATAGTTTAGTGACTGGACCTAGTCACGACAGCATTAAACCAATGAGGTGACCTGATTACTGAGGATTGGATTTGATCTGTTTCAGTCTCTAAAAAGGTGTCTATGACAGTTCAATTAATGTTAATTGGAGCGTGTTGTCGACATGAAAGCACTCTAACGGTATTTTCCGACACATCAAAGCGAATGAAAACTGCACGCACAAAACTGATAGCTTCATCGATTTTGTAATTACATATTCATCGAGATGAGAATTTGTTTTTTTTTTTTTTTGGGGGGGGTCACGGCAGTTACAGGAATGAAATAGAATGCCCGTAATAGTCACTTCTGCTAAATTATATCAAACTTTAAATACCTGGAGAACAATACACCTAGGAGTTTTGTAATTTCAATCACATTTCATTGAAATACTTTTCCGAAGGAGCTGTGAAGTTTTACTAACATAATCAAAATGATATCAAATTAATTGAACGTCTAGTAAAACTTATAGTAATAAGGGCGTTAGCTGCAAGTGCAAGAAATGTATTGAAGTTTACCCATTTAGTATTCAAAGTAAATGAACTTACATCATGGCGTTCTGTTGGCCATGTTGAAAAAGACGCAAATCGGTCGTAGTCAATTTCACTGAATGAAATAAAAATGAACATGAAATATTAATCAAACAGTGACGGATGTAGTTATTGATGTTTATAAATATCTAAAATACTACCTCAATATTTGTCATAATATAGCGATTGTTATTATTTTTTAATGTCATTACAACATAACCGCAGTTGAATACCCAAGCGTGAAAGGGGCCTAAATCTAACATTATGATAACTTTAAAAAGCCCTTTATAACCTATAAGGTTGCTTAGGTAGGGACTCTTATTAAGTCATTCTTGAAAGATAATTCTAGCCTGACTTTTTTCAATATAGAAGCAGAAAAATCAGTGAAACATGTTAATAAATGTTTGGGGAAAGTCACAGAAATGTTACAAAGTTATTAATAATAAAAAAAGTCTTACGATCAGTACAAATTGGCAACACCGTGTTGTTCTATGCGATTATCACTTCATTTGTTTTATACACACAATTTCACTAAACTTATATTTTCCCTAAACAAGAAAAAAATCTTCAGCTCTGTACTCACGTATGTTCATACTAACACTGTTTTACAAGTTTTCTATAGTGAAATAAGTATTACATTCACGGACAAACATTCAATAAAATGAAAATGTGGAGATGTTTCGTATACAAAACGAATGGAGGGATGCTCACGATGAATGCCACAATGCTGCCAATTTTGTTATGATTTTTGGAATTTTCAAAAATTCATATCTTCATTCATATTTGTCTGATTTTCTTAACCTTTCACAGATCTGTTCCTCTGATTTTTCTACTTCTATTCAAAGCAACTTGATATCATCCTGTAGTTGCTCTTTAAGGGTGATTATCTATAAGTTGGGTTTGGGCATATGTTTTAACATACAAAGTATCACAATCCTTTAAAATGAAAACAAAATAATTAGATTAAAAGTGATAAATCTCATCGTTACCGGCAAGGGGTTGGACACTCACAGTCCAACTGGTTGTCCATTGATAGTTTATCCACCGTGTCCCTGCAAGCCTCTGTTATAACAGAAATGTAAGAAATAATATAAATTTAGAATGAGTATGTTTGCCCAGTTATTCTGACGAAACAGTAATGTTGGTTTGTAGAAAAATTCTAATTAAGTTCGTACAGTTATTTTGTAGATTTGGTTAATTTGCCCATTTACTGTTTTCCATTCATTCATCCAACCACCTTTGCATCCTTCCCTCTTTGTCTAAATGCCTCCTCCTATCCGCAGGGAGGGTGAAGACTCGGGGGGGGGGGGTAGCTGGTGGACCGTCGGCAATAATGCCAAAAAACCTAAATATCATGTCTGAGGAAAACCCCAGATTTTCTTTTTTATAACAAAAACAAAAATCGGGGGGGGGGTGGCACCCAGTGCCACGACCCGTGTAGCTTCGTCCCTGCTCCCTTCCCCTGACTGTATAGATTTTAATTATTTCTGGGAAGATCTGAATAAGCAAATAATCGACGTTGGTGAAAGTGATAGGACACACTACATACATCAACTTCGAGGCGATCTGGATGTACCTAGTTTCTTCGAAGCGGAAGGTGAGGAAAGTTGGTGTATACATTCAGATCGGCGAGGAAGTGTTAGCTTGTCCCATCACCTGAAATCAAAAAGTGATTATTTGCTTTCTATTCCACGTATTTAACAGTAGACTCTATAAAAAGAAAATTATATTTCTTTCGAGAAAGAAAAGTAATGTTTACCTAGAGTTTGGTTAAAGGCACTGTATAACAATGTTTCCAGTTTAAAGAATCTGAGCTACATGATTCCACATGCTACTAGTGTCTTTGATACAGTCTAAAAATGAAGCCCTGAAAAAATTACAGTGTAAAACAATCATTAAGTGCTTTAAAAAAGTGAAAATCATTGAGAGACCATTCCAGCTTTTCTCCATAGACTGCTGTGTTGCAGAATTTCCTATCGCCCGATATACAATTAATGTGCCAATTTGAATCTGCACATATTGTACTAGTGACAGCATAACTGGCCAAACTTTTGTGTTCTAGGGTGTTTATTTGTCCATTCAAACACTGTCAGATATGTCAGATAGCAAAGTTCGACATTTTTATAAACGGGTCTTCCACAGTGTTATATAGTGTCTTTAAAAGTACTATCACACAGGATGTAACGAACTTAAATTTCGCGAGTACTCAAAACTATTGATAACGCGTTGAGAGATCAGGTAAACACAAAAGTAATATTGCCATCCATCGAATGCAGCAAATTTTTCTTTTCGGGGGTAATTGGGTAAAAAAATACGTTTTATCACGTGATTAAATCTTGACCATAGGCGGACGCTGGATTGTGCAAAGGGAGGTGTTCATCAGCGGCCAAATTCTACGTCGAAAATTTTCCTGGTCAGCCCAGCCGGTCAGGCGGGGGGGGGGGGGGTGAAGAAATAATTTTCGTGTTGATAGATATTCCACAAAAAATTTAAGCACTCCCCTTTTGCAACACAATGGGGTGTTTGACACCTAAAACACCCTCCTTTTGCCCAAGGAGGTGTTTGAACACCCCAAACACCCCCCTGCTTACGCCTATGAACTGGACCAATCCTCTCCAACATTAAGATTCTTCGTTTGTGGATTAAACAAATATATGGATTGAGCGTGTGTGCTTGGGGTGATCATGTGATATTTCGGGCCATTTCATGATTTGGTTTAAAGGCCTAGTACCTACTGGTCACCCATTTCGACCCCCACATCGTCCTCACCTTGTTGAGCATCCATGGTACTACACATAGTCGCATTGGCCATGACGTCACTCACGCAGCCGCATTCGTATCGCAGCTTGTGTTGATAGCACTTATTCTGACAAGCCCGTGTTGTGTACTCGTAGCCGTCTATGAAGGCTGACTCGGCGTCTTGGGTCGTATCGCGACATTTCCCGAAGACCCCGCCCAGTCGACTGATGTAACGCTGAAGATAAGAACAATAATACAGCGTGTCTCAAAAATAATTGTGCAAGTGAAAAGTGCCGTCTTTGGCAATTAGAAAATACTGATGTGACTTGATGCTTACATCAACGTCAAGGGCACAGTTTGAGAGCTTTAAACACCGTTTGTTTTGTTAAATTTGCTTCTTTGAGATATATTAATAACAACAGTCGAGATGGCATCAGGCCCTCTTCCCGCGTAAAAGTGGTACAATTATTTTGATTTTACCATTTCGTTGTTAACTAAACATACTATCTCGAGATTAAAATAAGCAAATTAAACATAACAACGGCATTTGAAAGCTTAGACCATACCATTGACGTTGATAATAATTAATAATTGTCAAAGAGGGCGCTTTTCACTTGGACTTTTTTTTTTAGACACGCTGTTTACGCACAAATCATGTGAATGAATGAATAGTTTATAGATCAGATTCAATTGTGGAAAGTATGGCCATAGAAGCTGAGCAATGTGAATTATTGTATCAAGGCAATGAATCTCTTTGGCACCCATGCAGCAGCACGGCAAACCACAATATTTTTGTTTCCAAATCCAAGGTCCACAATTTTACCCGGTTCACGCCAGCCTCCGAAAACTCGCTCAGCGGGGGGGGGGCGGGGGGGGGGTAGTGACAATTTTTTTTTTTTAAATCCAAGGTCCAAAATTTTCCCGGGTCACGCCACCCTTCGAAAACTCGTTCGGGGGGGGGGGGGGGGCAGGATATTGACGAAATTTTTTTCTCAAAGATCCAAGAAAAAAACAAATTTATTGCATATTTTCAGGGTGATTTCACGTTTTTCAAAACACCCCCTTTTTGACGAAAAAAGGAGGGGTTATATCGGGAAAAAGTGGGTGTGATTACGGGGGAAACGGGGGGGGGGTTTGGGGTGTTTGGAGGTGTTAACACCCCCATTTGTCAAAAGGGGGATTGTTTGAATACCCCAACACCCTCTGCGTAGCGTATGCCACAACACACACACACACACACCACACACACACCACACCACACACACACACACACACACACACACACACACACACACACCACACACACACACACACACCACACTCACACACACACTACCACTCCCACACGACTAAAAGCATACACATGTACTCGTATCTAAATTAAATGAAAATGAATACAGAATTATGTTCGAAGAGATTTCACCTATTTCCTGAAAATTAGGAGTATAGATAATGTTTTATGCGACATTGTAGGAGGAGATATTTGCAACGTCTCCATATCAAATTTTCTCGTTACATTACAATTTTAACTGTTATAATTTACATGTCATATTTTCATCACTCGATATTGTTAGCCGCCCCTTTATTGCATCAAAGTAGGATACATTCTAATGGCTTCCCGGTGTTTTGCATTTTGCTTGATTGATAGATGAATTGGAGAAACGCTCATAACAGGGCTTTTAAATAAATTAGAGTTTTTAAATTAAATCCCAACATTTTCACATAAGTAATATTTGAGAACATTGTTTTAAATGAAATCCCGGTTAAAAATTGTCATTTTGCTTCGGCTTTAAATGTCAGTGCTTCGGAACATAATTGTATTGACAGCCCCGCTGTACAGCAAGACGGAAATGAACAGTCAGAACACGACTGAACAGTTATTTACTCGCCACATTATGATGTCATTAAGACTATCATACACTTACTTTAACCACCGAATCTCTTATCTGTCTTAGTTTGAACGGACAATTTTTATTCACGAGTTTAACTAGCACTTACGAGGTTGAAATTGAAAGTCTCACCTTTTAGTAAAAAAAAAAAAAATATATTATATTTTATTACCAAAACGTTGATTTTCGTGAAGGCCTATAACGGAATACACGTTGTTATAACTGTTAAGCTATCGACAAAACAATTATTGTCCAATCGTTAATAGTAATAATACAAAGCACTCTATGTAAATTTCAAGTATGGACTAAAGAACTTCTTATTTTTCACTTTGACAAACTATTGTAAATGTAAATCAAATTCGTTTACATTAGTAAAAAAAAAATACCCAAAGCCTGAAAATGTATTTCAATTTTGAAACATTTTTTTAAGAATATCTTAAAGTACGTTGCACGTACCAATGTAAAACAGAGGATCCATGTGTTTCTTATTTGTTTGAGTAGTTTCATTTTGAATGCTCTTCAGATCCATTTTTGGACTGAGTAATCACATTTTATATAATTCCTTTAACTCTTTGGCCTTACGGAGTCTACGACAAAAGTGGGATCTTAATATAGGTGCTGAAATCAGCATCACGCACCGATTTGGAGTTTATTAAATACTCTGTGGTTCTTCATGCACATTAATGACTGCCCATGCATTGAAATACCTCGATGGGATCAAATCACAATTTACCGTGAAACACGCCAATAAGTGAAAGAGGGGTTCCCTTTTCGAAGGGGAAATGGTTATGGATGCATGAATGTATTTAAGAGGCTAATGAAAAGGGCAAGGGAGTTTGCATTGATTTTCTTCCGTTTAATATTCAAATTTAATCCAATAGGCTTTCTGATAAAGATACGTGATGTGTTCCGTTCTTCTTCTCTTTAATTTGTACCGTCATGAAATTATGTTTAAATTTAATGAAAGAACTCATCGAAACGATTTGAAATAATAAAATTCCCTTTTTTGTACGCTTAATATATTTTCGTATTTTTGAGTATTGAGTCACTTGGAAATTGAAAATTATATAAATTTTGAGATGGTGTTTAAACTGATCAATTATTGCTTATCATTTTTGGAAGACATGGTGGGAGGTTCTTCCAAGGTTCTGCTCTGTTTAGCCTTTTTGAATTCTCTGGCACCTTAAGTACAAGTGATGATTTTATATCTATAGGGAAACAGGTAATAAACCTAGTCAATCAGTAAACGTATAAGTATACCAGGAGCAACATAAGCAGCAACTAAGACGATTCTAAGTTTATTGTTATAAATTGATCTACCTGTCTGAGTCCTATGGAAGTGAGTGTTCCTGTAGACGCAGTAATGCCATCATCTTCCGGGAAACTTCTGACATTAGGCTGATGGATAGCGACACGCACCCCCGATTGGTGGGTAAGAAGACCGATATACTCCGATTGATCGGTGAACAGCGTCAAATGCAATCCTAGAAGAAAGATGATGCATGCAATGACATGAGTGGAGGGCGGGGTGTTGGTGTGTGTGTGTGTGTGTGTGTGTGTGTGTGTGTGTGTGTGTGTGTGTGTGTGTGTGTGTGTGTGTGTGTGTGTGTGTGTGTGTGTGTGTGTGTGTGTGTGTGTGTGTGTAGTTGGGTTAGTTGTCGTGGTGGTGCGTGTGTGTGTGTGTGGGGGGGGGGGGACATCCACACCTGGTAAATGTGGGATTTTAACTACTATTTACAGACAATCAATCGATCGATCTAGCAAGAAAGCAAGCAAGCAATCAATGTATATATTAATCAATTAATCAATATCAATTTAACAGTCAATCAATGCATACATTTTAAATGTACAACAAGAACAAAACAACTTTCGATAGTTGTAAAACAGGTAAATGATCAGTATTAATAGAAGTTTTCAAAATTGGTGTAGTCTTTAATCTACGAAAAATAGCTAAATTTGGCTACCTTGCTTTATCCTAATCTATTTGGTAAACAGTAATTCATGTACGAAATCGTCGGACTTATGTCCACTGATATGCCATTATGTTATCACTAAACTAACTACTGGAATCTAACGCGTGGTATTAGGGAAGGGTTTCACGAATAGTAAGCTTCATTGTCTGTCCACGATAACCTTGCACCTGTTAGGCTGTTAACCATAGCGGAAAGACGTGCGCTTTAAAATAGACCATAATCAATTAGCGTCCATATACTAATTATCGCTCTTTAAAGTAACTCTGCACGTACCACAGTAAGTGTTTAATTGCATGCAGGGAAAATCGCAGAAACCTCTGACAAACCGCTTCAAAGGCGCCCTTTCGTACAAATTTATCCCGAGGACTTTCCATTTTATTTTTCCATTTTATATATTACCGGATGAACGCATTTCGATGAATGTACAAACGCGCTTTATACATTCTATTGCTTATAACTGATTTCGCCATGTTGTTTTTCCCTACTTTACATTACATTATGAAATCCCCTGGAAAATATAATTGTTCTTGGTGGTTTGAATGTTTCCCCAAACGAATTTTTTTTTTCATTTCATATCTTAATCATCGAGACTAATTTCAGGGGTTATATCGCTATGGACGACAAGTGTCTGATTACCTGCAAGTGGTACGTGCCTCTCATGGAAAACACACTGGCGGTTAGTATAGACCACATAAGGGAAATAGCATTAGCCTGTGATGTAAGCGACAATGTGGAATATACATCATCCAATGTGAAATACCTGCCCCGAAATTGACGAAACTTATCATTTATGTTAAGTGGAGAAGTACCTTTCTTAATTGACCCCAAAGAAAGTAATGAATTAACATAGAGGGAATAAGTGTCCTGTTATAATACTGCACTTATTTTTGTTTTTGCAGACTGCCTGCTTATGGTTCAAAAAATTTTAAGAGTACATCTTGAGTAACAAAAAAAGACGATTGCCAGTTTTGATCCACGATTTACAAATGGTATTTATTTGATACCGACCTAAATTATGTACTAACTTCGCTCTCATTAGGTAGGTTAGTATACAGTATACTGCTGATGAATACATGCATTATAAACATTTCCATGAAACGCCACACCTTCGCTCTTTCCCAAGTTTTAGATTGCTTGTATTCTCAGCCGCATGTTTTGTTTATTTACCTAAGATTAAGATCAATTGAAAATCATATATTTCATGACACGGTAAACCACAGATATGGGCACTAGCAATATTGACATGATTTACAAAAATGATTGCTGTGCAGTAATATGTTACCAAATATGGGTAACAACCCATTAAATGAACACGAGATAATAACCTTATAACGACTTGATAACTGATTCATTTTATCTCTCCTAAGTTTTGAGAAATTGGAGATGGACTTTGGGTTTCCTTAATGGAAACATATGCCTCTCTGAAGTTGTAATAAATCAGACGAATCAATTAAATTCGTTGTATAAAATTACACGTCACTGCTCACGGAACTCATTAAATAGACCATGTCCTCAGATTGGTAAACACCCTCTAATCGTAAATCTGCCGATTTAGGACGTGAACTGGTCAGATATATAAGGGAAACCATGGAATGGGCTGATGTATTAATTTGATATTTATAGGGCTCTGTCCTATAAGCGGCAGATTTACATGTATGACTTGTACTGGTCAGAAATATAATGTGGGAGGAACCTTTCAACGGGTTGTAATTATATGACAAAGTAGGACTCTGTCAGTGATCATGAAGAAAATTAAATGTAATCTCCTTGTGTTGAGGTTATACAATGTGTAAACATATCTAGTCTAAATTCAATTAGATATTCGAAGCCCATTTTTATCTATGTAAATGGCCAACGACTACCTTTAGCATCATGATTTTGGGGGTACAATAACAACAAAAATGAAATGAATTTTTTCTGCGAGTCCTAATTTGTCGTAATGCTAATCATCATGTTCACCAGCAAAAATCCACGCGGGAATCCAATTCATCTAGGGGATGAATGAACAGACCAGGCCCCCCCCCCCACTTGAATACGATGACATCACGAATTTTCGTCAGTGATTATGCTTTGGTCAAGTGCAATATCTTATGTCGCTTGTATTCTAAATGAGGTATGTTACATTTTAATTGTAAATATTGCTACATTTTGCTGACAGTAAACAAAACGAAAATTATAACGCACTTTACTAAGCATTTAATCGACATTTTTCGCAATTTATCAACAACTCTTAATAAATACGAGTATCGTTCTACGGTTTGTCATGGCCTTGATAAGGCAATAAGACAATAAGACAATAAGACAATCTATTCCGGTGTGAAGTTCCTGTCAGGCGTGCATTTATTACTGCACACATGTACAAATTATGACCGATTTCCTTAATCACAGTATATCAAATCTAAAGAAGATGTTGACCTACTCATTAAAGAGCCATTTACAAATTTACCGGTGGCAGATAAATAATATGAAGCTTTATGCAAATAAAGACTCAAAGGTATAAAGAATATGGCTTTTTCTGACAGAATTAGGAGATGCTTTTTTATCTAGTTGAAATTTTCAGCACACATGCACACATCTATTCACACACACGAACACACACGCAAGGTATAAAGAACATAATTTTCCGCAAAATGTCATCAGAAAGATAGAAGCTTCATCCATACAACTTCTAAGGTCTGGAACAGTCTTCCAGACAATATTATTGGAAAAATTTCTTGTACGGGGCTTAAGTCTTTTAAGAACCGTGTACACAGGTGTCTTTTGAAAAATGATAATTCATAGATTGAACATCTTATTCGCCCCATTGATAGTGATAGTTTTGTGGAGTTGCAATGAACCATGTGATTGGCCATCTGGATCCATGATGATTTGGTTGGCTATTGTTCATATTTGCCTCTCATACAGACCCCCCCCACACACACACACACACGCACACACCCACCACACACACTCACTCACTCACACACACGCTCGCACACACATACACACACATACATAGACGGACAACAGACACAGACAGACAGACAGACAGACACACACACACACACACACACACACACACACACACACACACACACACACACACACACACACACACACACACACACACACACACACACACACACACACACACACACACACACACACACAACCACGCAAGCCCTGTAATTATGTCTCATCGCCAATGACACTCATCAGATGACATCCGGCCACCGCAAAGAAAACATGGTAGATTTATCCATCACTGCTTTATTTCTAACATGAATATTAAGTGGAAGCTGATAAAATCTCGGGTGTCTCACCGTACTGCGATCCGGTCTTCCCTGTCTCCAACACCGATTGGTTGCCGGTGGGACGGTTGAATGTGAAGCAGTTCCCGTAGTGTGTGTTTTGAAACATACTGAAATCCCTGTAGTAAACATCATTGAAACAACCGAATCATACTGTAGGCCCCACATTTCATTGATAGAGGTTAATGCTATGGTGTTTAAGACAGGAGCACCAGGGATCACTATGTCCCGAACTATTTGTGCAACCCCAAATTTGTACGAAAGGAATTTAAAACGTGTATAGCTTTTTGTAAACATTAGGTAGACAATGTTGAGAAAAAAACCCGATGCATTTAATTTCACCTTTTGAGTCATTATTTTGCTGAAAGCCCTATCCAGAAATGTTATGCAAACTCATTGATTTCATGACAATTATACAAATTTGTGGTTTAACTTCATAGGGGATTAAAGGGTAAGTAAATGCTCTCTTCACAAGTGCTTTCAGTGATTGGCCCATGATAAACTTTAAAGTAATTTAAAAAAATGTCAAACTTAGATATCTGAGCTACATAGTAGTGTTTAAATGGACAAATAAACATCCTAGAATACAACAGTTTGAAAAGTTATGCTGCTACTGGGAAGATATGCATGAAAAATTAATTTCCACTCCGGTGGAGCATAAATTAGCCTAGATGTACAAACAGTAAATCTATGGGAGGAAATGAGACGGTGAATCCTATCAACTTGAGTGCTTGTAGATTTTCACCTTTTTTAAAGCACTAAATCATCATTTTGAAATACAAATTTTTCAGGGCTTCATTTTTAGACCTTATCAAAGACACTTAGAGCATGGAGTATAATTTTAACACGCCTTTCTACTCTTTGAGGAGTGTGATTCTGGGACAGCTACCTTCGGGGTGGATCAAGTAGTGACTTTTTTAACTTCCTTACTTAGAAATTAAAGTATTCGTGCTCCATACAAATGAAATTTCCATCTCATACTAGTGACACTATTCACACAATGGTTATTGTCCACGGTAACAGGATCTAAATTGAATAGATGTTTTACTCAATGATAACATTACGAAAAGTTCAAATATCAATGTTTTCTTAATATCATGTAATATACTGACCTATAATCACAATATTTTTGATTGAAGGAACATTGCACAATGAAGTCATTAGGTTGATGTCCAAGCCGTTGAAGTTCTTGTCGAGAAGGGTTCACAGATCCTATGAAATCCTGAAAGTCATCGGAGGTGGATTGCTGAAAAAGAGCGGTCCAATCCAATTTTTCGGGAGGCACACCTTGTAATGGTTCGGCTGCATTTCTTTTACGACGCTCACCTCTCGCAGAAACAATTTTGTCTCCAGATGTTGGTGTAAACGTTGATGATATTGTTGAATTGAAAAGTTGATTTTCAATATCATTTACCTCTGTTTGGTTGTCGTCTGCAATTGTCGTTGCTATGGTAGGTAGTGCGTGGGATTCCGTGGTGGTCATCGTCGGTGTGGTGGTCATCGCTGGTGTGGTTGTATTACGCTTCGGACGACGAGGGCGTGGTCGTTTGCCTGTTTCTAGTACCGCTAGTTGTTTGTCGAGGGTTAGGAGTGATTCGAACCGTGTACCTGCCAGCTTGGAGCGTCGAAGCTTATTCATGTTACACACCGTCACAGCGGGAAACTTGAGTTTGGATTTGGTGATCAACTGGATGGCTGTATTTGAGGGATGCCCGGTGTAATCATCGACTATCAAGCAGCCCTGCCAGAAAAGGAAACATACTGACATCATCATGGTTATGAACCACAGGATTCGAAAAGTCCAGCGAGTGGATTCGACTACCCGTGCCACACCGTGCATAGTCGTTGATTTGCTGAAATGTTGTACCACTGTTCGCCATGACTTTACCAGATCGGCATTCGACATTTCTCGTTTCGACATTTTCAGGTTATTCTATGATTTGAGTCTTATTTGGCAAGCTGATTATAGTGTATACCCCGCGACGCAATATTTCTGCAAGAATAGGTTGTGAGCAAGCGAATTTACTTTGTGCACAAACATAAACTCCATGCACGAAAGAGTTGCACAATGTCTTCAAAACCAAACGATCACTTCTAAACAAGAAGACGATAATCTTAATCGCAAGAGTGCCCGGAAATGGAATCCGTTCTAAGGCACCGTGGAGGACACTTATCCAGAGCAATCTATCCTCGAACAATCAGGGCGGAGCTGCTCAAGTCAATCGGTGCTTTGGATGGTATTCTAGCATCTCATCACCAGAATGCAATTGATCGTGAAACGATCGAATGATCCACACTGTGGTCACGCGATTCAGCAATTTCGCATAAATCGTAATCACGAACACAACAATCATGATAAATCAACTATGAGGCCAGAGTTCGTGATTTACTGAAAATGAAACTTAAAGTCATCCGTATTTAGAGCACGAAAAATAAAACGCACGTTATACATAGTTTGTAAGCGCATTCTGTTTTTGTGTGCCTTGTATTATATTTGTACCGCATTTAATTACAAGTACGATTCACTACCATGAAAGCCCTGAATAAAACCTTCATAAGGTCTTTGCTTTTAAAGCCCGAGTTTAATGTTGGCGATTTTTTTTTTGAAAGCTTTATGCCCAACGGGCATATCACACCAATAATAGATTCTGAATGTCTTTAGTTTTTTTTTAGATTAATTAATGAAATATCTTGGGGAGGGGGAGGGAGACCCCGAAATTTTCGACTATATTTTCATGATAGCTTCCAGAGGGTTAATAAGGCGTTAAGGTTATCTGAATTATACCTAATCAGAAAGAGAAGACTCTGATCTTTCTGAAATCGCCAAAACTAAACT
>JZLH01S0217328.1:21351-32112 GCA_001188425.1 Eucidaris tribuloides
TGTGTGTGTGTGTGTGTGTGTGTGTGTGTGTGTGTGTGTGTGTGTGTGTGTGTGTGTGTGTGTGTGTGTGTGTGTGTGTGTGTGTGTGTGTGTGTGTGTGTGTGTGTGTGTGTGTGTGTGTGTGTGTGTGTGTGTGTGTGTGTGTGTGTCTGTGTCTGTGTCTGTGAGTCTGTGTCTGTGTTTGTGCGTGCATGATGACAGCTTGTAATATTCTACGTTCAACGACAGAAATTACACACCAGACTTCTGTAAACTCACGTTGTCAACTCTTAACATGCCACAATCGCAAAATATGCACCACATACACACTGTGTCCAGTTCGTCCATAGAGCTGTAATTTCTGTGGTATGTTAAAAGTAAATGACATGATTGGGGGTAGTCCTCAACTTGGGCTGAAACTACTCTAGAATCAAGTAAACTATGCAAGGATTCTCCTGTGAAAATCTTGTAGTCAAACGTCGACTCATTCTAAAATAAACAATGTCAACATCACTCGTAGCACGGAAACCTGCTGTGTGGCTCTCTATGGGGCTTATTTTTATCGTCCCCGGAAATAAATAAGATGCTCCTATGTTTATGCTTGATTCTCCTTAAGTAAACAAATTACAGACAAATCCTCCCAGGTGGGAGATCCACTCCTGCTAGTGTATAGTTGGTGTATATTTCAACTCATTTGGTTCATGAGGCATTTTCAAGTGTTCCCAATCATGTCACTAACCTTTAATAGTTGACACAAATCGTGTCTTTATCTTTTTATATCTTTATTACCCTCATAAAAATGAAAAGAGAGGATAGGAACATGTGTGAACACATTGTGAACACCGTGTAAAATTTATTCACAGTGTTAAATTCGAGCGTTTTAACATTGTGAATCATCTATTCACATTGTGGAACAGAACATCACTATCCTGACTATGTAAGCACAGTGTGACATCATCTTCACACTGTTAAATTAGGGCGTTTTCACATAGCCGACTATGTGAACACACTGTGTGACACTGTGTGACACTGTGTTCTTTCCGGCTGGGGTGATTCCACCCTTTCATTTTTAACATCATATCTCCAGATTAAAGCAATCAAATTTAACAGAACAAAATGGCATTTGAAAGTTAAGACTATGCCACTGACGCTGATGTTAGCATCATGCCGCAAAAATATTTCTAATTCCCAAAGATAGCGTTTTTCTTCAGGGGCGGCGCCAAAGTGAAATGTTAGGGTGGGCGAAAACTCTCGGGATGTAGAGAAAATATTGATTGTTTTTCTATTGAATTACACTGCAAAAAAACCCCTGATTTTTCTATATTTTCACAATTTTACGTGGCGACCGCCCCTTTTGCCCATGTTGGCGCCGCCCCGTCTTTTTTAAAAATGACTGGCTATTTTCTCTGAGAGCACACACTTTTGGTGTCAGGAAGGACCAATTAAGAATGAAAAGATTGATGTTTAAGAAGTGGATAGACAGTGAGAGAGTGAATTTCGAATCAATTTCCCATCAAATCCACTTTTTATGGAATACCATACCTACAAGACACACTCAAGGTTCTTGAAGTATGCTAAGTTGTTATCACAAGTAAAAAACTAGTTTTTAGAAGAAAGAAAATACAATTTAAGAACCTCCAACAAAGTGTAGGAGCTAAAAACTCAGTTTTCTTGGAATTATTAAAGGTATTGGCTAACATTTACCACAGTTAAAAAAAATCTGAGCCGCATGATTCCCCATGCTACCAGTGTCTTTGATGAGGTCTAAAAATGAAGCCCTGAAAAAATTGTATTTCAAAATGATTAGTTAGTGCTTTAAAAAAGTGAAAATCGTAAGTTGACCAGATTCACTTGCCCATTTCCTCCCATAGACTTACTGTGTGTACACCTAGGTTAATAAAACTCGCCCCGAGTTTTATTGTTTATTCGTGTATAACTTGCCATTGGCAATGTAACTTTCCAAACTTTTGTATTCTAGGGCGTTTATTTGTCCATTTGAACACTACTATGTAGCTCAGATATCAAAGTTTGACAATTTTTAAATTGAAGTTCCACAATGTTAGCCTATCACTTTAATGGCCGTTAGACTTCGAATTGAATTATTGAATGCCAAAATTATTAGTCAACCTTCAGATCTTTGCCCTGCGTGGGTGTGCATCACGTTTGATCATGTGATTTTATTTATCTATAATTTTACAAAATGCATTCTTGCTACATGGCAAATTTTACGTACAGGTCTATACATATTATACAACGTGTCTAAAAAAATTATGTACGTTAAAAGCGCCCTCTTTGCTAATTAGAAAATATTATTGTGACTGACGTTTACTTCAACGTCAAAGGCATAGTCTAAGCTTTGAAATGCCGTTCAATTTGCTTATTTTAATCTCTAGATATATTCAGATAAGAACGAAAGGGTAAAATCAAATCGTACCACTTTTACGAGAAAGAGGGCCTGATGCTATCTGTGACTAGCAAAAGTGACACATGTCGTTTTACTCTGTCGTTGTAATTTGAACATATCTTGAAATTAGAACAAGCAAATTTAAGAGAGCAAGCGGCATTAATCATGACGATGATTTAAGCATTATGTCACACATTATATCCATCTGGCATAGCGAGCATTTTTCATTTGCACAATTTTTTGAGACACGCTGTAGATCAACCAATGAATACTGAGGTAAAGTTACTGAACAGACCCAGTTCAGTAAGCCGGACACATAATGTAGGCTAAAATTGTGGAGCTTCAAAACAACTGTTTAGCAAACTGTGATATCTGAGCTACATAATAGTGTTCAAATGGACAAATAAACACCCTAGAAAACAAAAGTTTGCTGCCAATGGGAAGGTATGCATGAATAAACAATTTCTACTCCGGTGGATGATAAAATAGCCTAGATCTGCACACAGTAAGTCTATGGGAGGAAATGGGCAGGTGAATCTGGTCAATTTGAATGCTGGTAGATTTTCACTTTTTTTAAAGCACTAAATCATCATTTTGAAATACAATTTTTTCAGGGCTTCATTTTTAGACCTTATCAAAGACACTTTGAGCGTGGGGGATTGTGTAGCTTACATTTTACACTCCGGTGGATGATGCAATAGCCTAGATCTGCACACAGTAAGTCTATGACAGGAAATGGGCAGGTGAATCTGGTCAATTTGAATGCTGGTAAATTTTCACTTTTTTAAAGCACTAAATCATCAGTTTGAAATACAATTTTTCAGGGCTTCATTTTTAGACCTTATCAAAGACACTTTGAGAGTGGAGGATTATGTAGCTTACATTTTTTTAAATTGTGGTAAATGTTAGCAAATGGCTTTAAAGACACTACATGTATATAACATAGTGGAAGCCCCATTCCAATAATTGTCGAACTTTGCTGTCTGACATAATCTGACAGTGTTTTAATGGACACATGAACACCCTAGAACAAAACAAAGATCAGACAGTTATGCTGTCACTCGTATGATATGTATATACAGGTAAAAATTATTGTTGTCACTGGACGAAAACTCTGCAAGACAGCAGTCTGGAGGAAACTGGAGTGGTCTATCAATGATTTTCACTTTTAAAAGCACAGAATGATCGTTTTGAACTGCAATGTTTTCAGAGTTTCATTTTTAGACCTTATCAGGGACACTGTTAGCATGGGGAATCACGAAGTTCATAATGGAAGCATTGTTATACGATGCCTTTAAACACCTTTGGCAGCCAACAATAATTTCACAACACTCGGCTGATTCAGTATTAGGCGCCGATCGACGTCTAGGTTCCTTTTGCATATCAAGCTATTAAACCCTAGGACCCAAACATTTGCAACGAACAATAGGGAAGTGTTAAGTTTGATTGATGATCCTGAACCTCTTCTGTACCATCCATACAATAGTTTTGCAACAATGGTATATAGCACTGTTGACTCGAACCCATTGTGCATGTCGATCGCAGAACCATATACAGTATACGACCTGGTACAAATTTCTCACCTGACTAGTACGTCGTGAAATCAAAACACCTGACATAAAAAAAAATACATACATGCTGCGGAACAATACAACGTGGCACAGAAAAAATGCTTATCCTTAATTTATTCCACCCACCCCCCCCCTTATCATCCTAGAAAAATCACCATTTTCCATTCATCTGATAGCTTGTCCTTTTCTGAGTAATGCAACAATTATCGTTCAGTATTTTTAATTTTTGAGGCAAATTTTGCAAAGAGGTGCATTTCAGCTTTTCTAGCGGTAATAGTAATTCCTCCTCACAGAAGTGTAAATTAAACCTCTGAGGAGTGCTAACATTAACACCTCACAGGTGTAAAATTAAATCCACAGGGTGAAAATTAAACCTCACAGTTGTAAAATAACCCCACAAGGGTGATAAAATTAAACTCACAGGTGTAAAATCATCCCCAAGATATGAATTTCCTCTACAGGGTAAAAATTAAACCTCGGAGGGTGTAAACTTAACTCACAGGGTGTAAATTAAACCTCACAGGTGTAAAATTAAAACCCCAAGGAGTGTAAATAACCTCAAGGGTGTAAATTAAACCTTTCCATGGGGTGTAAAAATTACACTCACTGGGGTGTAAATTTACACCACTATAGCGGTTACGCACAGCGACAAGCCTTTCACCCTATAGGGTGTAAATTTCAACATATTTCTCTGTGTGTACGTCCATAAATTTAAGTTAAATATTTCAGAATGAAATACGTTTTGAAATAATGACCAGCATTGTATAGGCCTTCCGTTCTTATAAGTTTCACATAGGCCATTTTACATCAGTGAACGTTAATTGGAAAGCGTTATAAAAGAACAAAAACATAACACGACAGCGAACTGTTGTCATCTTTAATATGTGCATATTTTCTTCATTTGAAACAGAAAACGATTATTGTTATTCTTAAACTTAAAGACAAGGTACATTAGTGGACCTTCAAATTAAAAAAAAAAATCAAACTGTGCTATACTTGAGCCTACATTGTTATGTTGAATGGCAAATAAAACACCCTAGAATACAAAAGGTTTGGCAATTTATTATGCCATTAGCAATATGATATGAATAAACAATTAGCTACTCCAGGCGATACAAAAGCGCCTAGATCACACACAGTAAGTCTATGGAGGAAATGGCAGAGTGCGAATTTGCGCTCAATTTATGATTTTTCCTTTTTTGAAGAACTAAATAATCATTTTGAAATACAATTTTTTCAGGCTCATTCTAGACCTTATCAAAGACACTCGAGACAAGAGGATTATGTACTCATTTTTTAAACTGTTGTCATTGTTAGCTGTGCGTAAGTTCTAATGGCGAAGACAGCGCACTTGCTAATGTGTGTATTTTATGTAATTAATTACCCACAATCTAGACCTCAAAAGCTGTTTTATATACATGGAAAATAAAGACACCTTACATTTGGTTTTCTTCAAATTAATGATCTGGCTGCGGTCAGACTAATTGACTCGAAATTTTGGTCACACTGGCTCACTTACTATTTTTACTGTATCACTATAATTATTAATAATTCAGTTTATACTTGTATTGCTTTAACATAATTTATTCATTTAATGTTGAACGTCATGATTACAATTGGATAGAATTGTGCCTAATTATGAGGCGTTATTAACAGTATAAGTAATTTCATTGGCCGTCTGTCAGTAAAGAAATACCCTTAAAATGCAAAATAGTCATATTAGTGATGCATTCATGTCTGCCTATCTACTTTAAAAATTAATAAATTAGTACTTTGTCTCTCATGCCAAGGTTGTATGCTTGGCCGTTGCTGAATTGTCCCTTGCCATGTAAGTTGATCTTCCAAAGGATACTTGTTAATTCGTCATGTTCAATTTATAGAATCTTAAAGTTATAGGCCTAACATTGTTGAGCTTCAATTTAAAAAAATTGTACAACATTTTGATATCTAATACAGTCATGTCCATATGCGACAATAAACACCCCTAGGAAATTAATCGGGAGAATACAAAAAAGTTTGAAAGTTCATGCCAATGCCCAACATTATCATCATGAATAAAAAAAATTAAAAACTCGGGCGAGTTTAAATAGCGTAGTGTACACAGCAGTAATTCTATGGGAGAAGATGCAGGGGATCTGATCAAACTTACGATTTTCACTTTTTAACACGAAATAATCATTTGAAATGCCAATTTTTTCATGGCCGTCATTTTAGACATATACAAGACAGATGTCGCATTCGAAATCGCTCAGATTTTGTTAACTTGGTAAATGTTAGCCAAATATCTTTAACATGAGAACCTAATTATTTAATGAACATCATCGTGGGGTTTCAGTGACTGTATCAATCATAGCATTATGAAATAATTTGAAATTTTTATTTCATCACGAAAACATGACTTTATAAGTTTGTATACACATCTTCGTCCTAATTAACCAAAAAACTCTCGAAAGTTTTGAATTTATCAAATGTTTGCGGCGTTCTATCTGTCAAGCAAAATGTTGGATTCCGTATGAAAAAAGTAATGTTTTTGATCAGATGCAGTTAACCGGTATACTATGACTTCTCAACGCCATATCCAATCAAAATCTTTCAATTAATAAGAACGCTGCGGTATAGGTGTGTAATAAAACTAAGGGCACAAACAACAGTATCTATGATCACGGCTTTTAGTGTTTTTCTGTCTTTGTGTGCAAAATAAACTATGAATATTAAAGAAATAAAATCTCATTAAGAGACGTTAATTCTAGCTTTATTAGTATTGCTTACATTTGCACTATTATTATAAGTGTGTACAATTAAAACCATCCGGATATTAATGAGCCAATCACACACTGTTTGTATATACGATAGTATAATAATAATTATCTAGCGAGTAGCTAAAGTAGTTTGTAACGATTTATAAAATTTTGCAGTTGTTATATAATCTTCATATGTTATCTGTCTGTAATCTTGCTGTCATCGATATTTTTTACATAAATTACTTGAGAGTATTCAAAATGATAAAAAATGATAATAGGCATTTTAGGCCTTTTCAATGTACATGTGCGAGACAACCGATTCATGCATACCAGACCTGGCGTCGTGCATCTATCTAGCCTATTTCTCTCCACGCGAAGAAAGGCCTCCTCATCAGTTTTCCATTTCAATCTATCCGTTCCCCATCTCGTTTCCATGTAGTCCACCTTCCAATATCTCTGATATCATCACACCACCATCCTACTTTTCTGCTCTTCCTCTGGTGTAGCTCTGGCGGTAGAGCTCGGGGGGGGGGGAAGCGCTGTGGTGACATTGTGTCAAAATTCTGGCTGGACCAATTTACTTCACCTGGGGTAAAAAAAAAGGACAAGCATTGGGTAAAATGCCTGTCTAACAGCTACTCACATGCAGGTGGGACTCGGAACCGCCCAACTCTGCTGATTATTGAGTTAAGAACAACCAACCGAACACCATGGTGCTCACATGAGAGCGCATAAAATTGAAAATCTTATTTTGTGTCAACCAGATACTGTATCACTCCATCATCAATATTACCACCATCACCCCACCCCCCCCCAAAAAAAAATGACAACGGCTGCATGTGCTGCAGTACCACACTTGTGGTGCTGTGTGTGTGTGTGTGTGTGTGTGTTGTGTGTGTGTAGTTGTGTGTGTGTGTGTGTGTGTGTGTGATATGTGTTGTGTGTGTGTTCGTGTGGTCTGGTCTGTCGTCATGTTCTTTGTCGTGAGTCTGTGTGTGTGTTTGTGCGCTGATGATGACAGCTGAATATTCTACGTTTCAACGACAGCAAATTACACACCAGATTCTGAACTCACGTTGTCAAACTCTTAACATCACACTAAATCCAAAATTGCACCACATTCACACTAGTGTCAGTTCGTCCATAAGCTGTAATATATCTGTGGTATGCTTAAAAGTAAATGACATGATTGGGTAGCCTCAACTTGGCCTGAACTAACTCTGAAATCAAGTTAAACTATGCAAGGATTCTCCTGGCCTGGAAAATCTTATAGTAGTCAACACGTCGAACTAATTCTAAAAATAAAAACAATTCAACATCACTCGTAGCACGCGAAACACTGCTGTGTGGCCTCTCTATGGCGCCTTATTTTATGCCGTCCCCGGAAAAAAATAAGATGCTCCTATGTTTATGCTTGATTCTCCTTAAGTAAGACAAATATACAGACAAAAATCCTCCCAGGTGGGCAGACTCCACTCCTGCTAGTGTTTTAGATAGTTGGTGCATATATTTCAACTCATTTGGTCATGAGGCATTTTCAAGTGTTCCAAATCATGTCACTAACCTTAATAGTTTACACAAATCGTGTCTTATCTTTTTATATACTTTAATTACCTCATAAAATGAAAGAGAGGATAGGCACATGTGGAACACATTGCTCCGAGTCGCAACATTCTCCCCACCTTCCACAGCTGTAAATTCGAGCGTTTTGAACATTGTGAATCCATCTTTACATTGTGGACAGAAATTCACTTCCTGATATGTAAGCCACAGTTGACGATTCATCATTCACGACTGTGAAATAGGGCGTTTCACATAGCGACTATGTGAACACACTGTGTGACACTGTGCTTCTTTCGTGCTGGGCTGAATATCCACCCTTTCAGTTTTACAATTCATATCTCCAGATTAAAGCAATCAAATTTAACAGAACAAATGGCATTGAAAGTTAAGCTAGCACTGACGCTAGTATAGCATCATGCCGCCCCAAAAATTTCTAATTCCCAAAAGATAAGCGTTTTTCTTCAGGGGCGGCGCAAAAGTGAAGAATGTTAGGCGTGTGCAAACTCTCGAAGAGGGATGTAGATAAAATATTATTTTTTTTCTATGATTACACTGCCAAAACCCCCTGATTTTCTATATTTTCACAATTTACGTGGCGACCGCCCCTTTTGCCCATGTGGCGCCGCCGTCTTTTTAAAAAGGACTGGCTATTATCTGAAGAGCACACACTTTTCGTGTCACGAGGACCAATTAAGAATGAAAAAGATTGATGTTTAAGAAGTGGATAGACAGTGATAGAGTGAATTTTCGAATCCAATTTCCCATCAATCACTTTTTTATGGGAATACTCATACCTATCAAGAGACACACTCAAGTTCTTGAAGTATGCTAAGGTTGTTAATCACAAGTTAAAAACAACTAGTTTTAGAAGAAAGAAAATACAATTTAAGAACTCCAACAAAGTGTAGGAGCTAAAAACTCGTTTTTTGGAATTAGGTAAAGGTACTTGGCTAACATTTACCACAGTTAAAAAAATCTGAGCCGCATGATTCCCATCGCTACAGTGTCGTGATGAGCTAAAATGAAGCCCTGAAAATTGTGATTTCCCAAAAATGATTAGTTAGCTGCCTTATAAAAAAGTGAAAATCGTAAGTTGGACCAGATCACTTGCCCATTTCCGCCGCATAGCTACTCGTGTGTACACCTAGGTTAAATAAAACTCGCCGGAGTTTATTGTTATTGCGTGTAGTAACATTGCTTGCAATGTAACTTTCAAACTTTTGTATTCTAGGGCGTTTATTTGCGATTTGAACACTATTATGTAGCTCAGAATCAAAGTTTGGACAATTTTTAATTTAAGTTCCACAATGTTAAGCCTATTCACTGTTAATGGCGTAGCTTCGAATTGAAATTATTTAATGCCAAAAATTATAGTCAACCTCAGATCTTTGCCCTGCGTGGGTGTGCAATTCACGTCTTGATCATGTGATTTATATTTATCTATAATTTTACAAAAATGATTCTTGCATACATGGCCAAATTATTCTACAGGTCATATAATATTATACAACTGTCTAAAAAAATATGTACGTTAAAAAGCGCCTCTTGCTAATTAGAAAATAATTTATTGTGACTGACGTTTACTTCAACGTCAAGGCATAGTCTAACTCAAATGCCGTTTCAATTGTATTTTAATCTCTAGATATATTCATATAGAACGAAAGGGTAAAATCACATCGTACCACTTCGAGAAGAGGCCTGATGCTATCTGTGCTAGCAAAAAGTGACACATTGTATACTCTTCGCTTGTAATTTAAATATCTTGAAATTAGAACAAGGGCAAATTTAGAGAGCAAGCGCATTAATCATGACATGATTTAAGAATTAATGTCACACATTAATCCATCTAGCATACGAGGCATTTTCATTTGCCAATTTTTTGCAGACACGCTGTAGATCAACAATGAATACTGAGGTAAGAGTTTACTGAACAGAACCCATCAGTACCGGACACATAATGTAGGCTAAAATTGTGGAGCTTCAAAACAACTGTTTAGCAAACTGTGATATCTGAGCTACATAATAGTGTTCAAATGGACAAATTAAACACCTGAAAACAAAAGTTTTGCTGCCAATTGAAGGTATTGCATGAATAAACAATTTCTAGCTCCGGGATGATAAAAATAGCCTAGATTGCCACACGTAAGTCTATGGAGGAATATGCAGAGTAAATCTGGCAATTGATGCTGTAGATTTCCTTTTTTTAGCACTAAATCATCATTTTGAAATACAATTATTTTTCAGCTTCATTTTTAGACCTTATCAAAGACACTTGAGCGTGGGGATTGTGTAGCTTACATTTTACACATCCCGGTGGATGATGCAATAGCCATAGATCGCACACAGTAAGTCATGACAGCGAAAGGGCAGGTGGAATCTGGTCAATTTGAATGTGCTGGTAAATTTTCACTATTTTTAAAGCACTAAACTCATCAGTTTGAAATACAATGTTTCAGGGCTTCTTTTTAGGACCTTATCAAAGACACTTTGAGAGTGAGGGATA
>JZLH01S0217339.1:4626-17344 GCA_001188425.1 Eucidaris tribuloides
GAGCGGACGTCCCTCCAGTCACCACATACACATATAGCTTCACCCATTGCATTCTCTACACAAACAAAATCTTGTCCGAACCAAATTATTACTAAAGGAACATCCACTCAATTGTTCATTTCACGCATATTCAAACAAACACTGGTTCACAAACATTCCAATGCAAGGCATTCACGCACATGCACACCATTCATAACATCCAGAGACAAGAAACATCCAGAATTCCAAATCCAGCACATGAAGTGAATGGAGGACGACCGCAATGAACACCACAATCGCATCCAAACCGTGTAATGATTTTAGGAACCTTCAAACAGTGCAAAACACTACAAAACCATTAAACTTAACATAAAAATACTATCAAACATACTCAATTTTCATAGTTTCATACACAATTCTCAAATTTTTGCCGCGCTTCGCGCGCAAACATATACAGTTTTCAAATTGCAAACACATTTTGAAAATTTTCGGCGCGCTTCGCGCGCAAACATATGCAATTTCCAAATTTTCTCCCATCACCATTCACTCAAAAAAAAAAAAACCCTTACCAAAAACCTATACCCGCTCCTGTGTATAAATTATTCACTATCTTCGTTAATCATTAAACTGTTATCATTACACAACATGAATAGCCTATGTCGGTACGTCGGGAGTTTGTCGGTACATTCGAGTGCCTTGCCCCCCCCCCCATGGCAAAAAGCTGGCTACGCTACTGGTTACATCTCCTTTCTTCTTTGTGTTAGAGACTAGAGTAAATGATATGATGTGATATTTCTGATAGTAGATGAATCATTGTTTAACTTTGACACCGGAATGCTAAATGCTTGGAAACATGCAAAGTTGCCGAAAGTTGCCGAAAATTCCCAATATTTCTGGAAAATTTCCAAAAATTCCCATGGAAATTTTCCACTCTGAAAATTCCCGGGAATTTTGCAACCCTGTATGGACGTGTGTTGAGGAGGGATGTTGATCATGTTTTCAGAAGGGCGCTTGAGTTTGAGGTGGCTGGTCAGAGGGGAAGGGGGCGACCGAAGAAGACATGGAAGAAGCAGGTGGTGGAGGAGAGTAGGAGGGTTGGGTTGAGGGAGGAGGATGCGCGAATAGAGTAAAGTGGAGGGAGGGGGTGAGTGCGAGGTGAATCCGGCCACCCCCGTAGTTCGGGGACTAAACCGGATTTAAAACCTGGATTACTACTACTACTAAATACAAACACAAATTATAATGTAAAATAATATATAAACGGTTCTCTCTATATAATGTGCTAAATAATTTGAATAACTATTTTTTATGTATATATTTAAGTATAGATCATATCCATAAAAACGTTTGAACATATGAATATTAATATTTGAAGAAAAAAACACATTTTTGTTATTCTGTATATTGTGAAAAAGGGTTGCAGAAACAATAAACTGAACTAAATTAACTTGTTAAGGAAAATAGGCAGGTTTTCAACAATACCAATATCAAGTATTATACTTTAATACCTCAAAAGATATCGATGTTTGAAGTGGAGTTGCGGAACTTGACAAGTTTAATTGTGATCTCTCCATTCGATATTTTGTTACTCAAAGGACACACATTGAACGCATTTATTTTTAATTTTGTTTTTTATTTATTTATTTATTTATATATATATTTGTTTATTTATTTATTATTTATTTATTTTTTTCATTTTATTTTTTATTATTATTTATTTATTTATATATTATATATTTTATTTTTATTTATTTATTCATTTATTTATTTATTACTTATTCATTTACAGTTTTATTTCGACAGTGTGCCACTTTAGGCATCAATGCTTTCACTGAACGTGCTGTTAATTAAATGGTACAACGTTTACAAGGTGAAATATATCTTATAGTGAAAATACACAACGATGAAATGGTTATGAAAACTTAATAATTACGAAACAGTGCATCCTTTCACTCTTTTGTTAATCGCTAGAGATATGCAGTCGTAACTATTTGTTATGGGCTATACAAATTATTAATTATACAATGGCGATTGTTATACATGCGTTGGGAAGTGGAATTAATAAAACAAAAAGATCTTTTTAATGTGTTCATGATTTACATAAAACGTTTTGTTTTGAATGCTGACCCAATAAAAGATTCAGATTTTTACGTAGCAAAATGCATAGAAGCGATTGGCTTGTGAAACAAATACAGTCATGGAATATATATTTTCTACCAAAGGCAGTTTTCAATTATTCAGGAAAAGGGTTTCTTGTCCTGAAGTAGAGACAGGTGTGGCGCCACAGCCGGATCAGGGGTGGCGGCCACTCCGCAGTTTATATTAAAATGATGGGAATTTACTGGGGTTTTTTTTGAAAATATCGCCCTCTTATATTTTTTGTTGATTTTGCTATAAAAAAAAATGCATATGGAAAACTTTGTCGCATCTGCTATTGACTCAAACTTCCGCCGTGTTTTGCACGTGAAATTCGACTGGCTAGGTGCATCGCGCGCCATATCTATCACTGTAATTTTTAACATAAGTATCATTTTATATCATCTCGCCCTCAATTTGAATTTATGAAAGTTCTGAATTTATGAAAGTTCCTCTTTAAAATGATGTAAGTATTGTCACTAATCTTAACCGAGAAAACGTTGTAAATTTAGTTGCAAAATCATCGCTACGAGTCGTGTTTTGGGTGTTTTTGGACGTCCGGTGCGTGATTCACACACAAATTTACGCTGTTTCCGAGAGAGTCTGTTCACTAAACTCAACAGCGTGGACATGCGAGTAGCTCTTCTGGGCCATCTCGGTCTCCTGTGTGTTCTGCATGAAATACTGAAGATGTCCATATAAAATATATAATGATTGGTCCACAGGAAAGCGTTGTAAATTTTGGAAACAACCGAAAATCAGTTTCTTTCTGAAGCTCATTGCAGTCGTCGCGTGTAATCTCGTAACAATGGCCAGCCTATGGAGTGTACGCTTGTGTGCACTCCGTGGTCACATCACGGTGCACGATACGGCTGCCTGTGACCTCCCATTAAATGCACGAATTGGCAGGATAGTTTTTGATATGGCGGGCAAAAAATACTGTTTATTGTCGTTGGCCCCCTTCCCCCGCTTGTCGGACGATGTTCGGCTTGCACTTTGGCTACTAAAAAAAAAAGATTGTTTGGCAGGCAAAATTTTCCCCGACGGATTTCGCTCCTCCTAGAATTTTACCCCGGCGCCGCCCCTGAATGAAGCTCATTTTAACTTTATACTAATATGTTCTGCATGGGTAATTGATCATAATTTGTAAGAATTCTGCACTTTAAAATAGAGCTACGCAAAGAAATAAACATATTCCAAACTTTTGTCCATGACTGTAATACCGGTGTTTTCACATCTTCAGTTTTAGACTGCGCCGTTTGAAATCAGCGACGCCACCAGCTCAAGGTGCACCACGGCTCCCTGCGACATCAGGTGCACCACCACTCCCTGCACCACGGCTCCCTGCGACATCAGGTGCACCACGGCTCCCTGCGACACCACGGCTCCCTGCGACATCAGGTGCACCACCACTCCCTGCACCACGACTCCCTGCGACATCAGGTGCACCACGACTCCCTGCGACATCAGGTGCACCACGGCTCCCTGCGACGTCAGGTGCACCACGGCTCCCTGCGACACCAGGTGCACCACGGCTCCCTGCGACATCAGGTGCACCACGGCTCCCTGCGACATCAGGTGCACCACGGCTCCCTGTGACACCAGGTGCACCACGGCTCCCTGCAATATCAGGTGCACCACGGCTCCTTGCGAAATCGGAAGCACCTCGGGTACCTGTGGAATCAGAGGCGCCATCGGTCCCCCTGGAGTCTGTGGTGGAATCGATCTCTCATCACAGCAACCCCACATTCTCACACGACGCGGTCGTTCATAGATATCACACGGGGATGATGAAACGACTTACATGGAAGTGGTGGAGTAGTGGTAGTAATGCAAACAAAGGTTCGCTCAGAATATATATATAATGTTTTTTAAAATACGACGAAGGCAAAACACTACTCCGGCAGGAGAGTGTTAACGAAAACACACAATATATATATTAATAATATATATATATAATTATATATGATATATATATATAATATATAATATATAAGTATAAACGAAGAAGATCCAAAAGTGCAGTATATTATACATGAGGTCAAGCGTTTTGAAACGAGGAAAATAAGAGCCAAATCACACAAGAAAAGTTGACACCACAAGCCGCTTTCAATTTATTCTCAGGAAAGAATAAATTACTGAATTTAAATATACTATTATACTATATAGGTGTTAAAAATACATATTTGTTAATTTGAAAATTATAAACACAAAAACTGTTTAAAAAGATATACTGCCATTGAGTACTAGTTACAGCAGAATAAGTGAACATTTTGTTTGAGGTGTTTGAATATAAATCAATATCATTTAATGTAATCATCCTTGTAAAAAAGTTCAGTTCAGATGTTTACTCAAAAATCCACTCCTGTACTAAAATTTGAAAGACTGTAGCAGAAAATCAAATGGTGTGTGTGAGGAGTGTGTGTTCAGTTCTACACAATAGAAATAAGACAAGGCTGTAGATAGTAAATAGAGTCTAGCAGTCGCCAGGCTTACTTATGATATTAATAAAGCATGTATCTTCACTTGACGGAGTCTGTGAGAGACGCCATACAAAGTCTGGAATGATGCAGTCTCTGACAGCCATTGTGTATTCTATGTGGGGGACTGAACTACACACATCCACACACATCGCATTTGATTTCGTACAGTTTCAAATTTGTACAGGGTAGTTGGACTTATTGAGCAAATATCTGAACTCTAACTTTTTAATGAGCGTGATTTCATAAAACTGATTATTGATACGTCGTCAAACCACCTAAAAACAAAAATGTTACTATTATGACTGTAATATACTCAATGCCAGTATAATCTGTTGTAAACAATTTTGTGTCTATTAATTTTCTAAAATTAACAAATAACACCTAGTATATATATATATATCAGTAAATATATATAATATATATATTAATATATTATAATAATATAATAATATATATATTATTAATATATATATTATATATATAATATATATATAATAGTGGAACAGAAATTGCATCCCACCAGATACGTACTCGGTGTCTCATCGTGTAATGTACTATCTGAGCAAATGAAGAAAATGAGACCTCAGAACGTGCTGCTCTTCGTACACCTTCTATTACGAGTTTCGGCCCCATTGGCCCTTTCTCAGGTTACAATGAACCCATGACAAAAAACAATAGAAAGTAATGATAATCTAAAGAAGTATATATTAATAATACAATAAAATGAAGATTAATATGTGTACACACATATCATACAGTATGCTATCTTTATTTTGGCAATGCATGCATATGTGTGTATACATTGTACTTAGTATGGAACAGATACGCGTCAATTATAATATGCTTTCGTATTGTAATATACAGATATATGTAAATCAGGTCCCACATGATCAACGCTAATTACACATTGGAACAATCTGTAACATGAACTGGTAATAAGAAAACGGCGTAAATATAATTACATTGCATGTTTTGGCAATATTTGATATAATAAATGCAGATAAAATGCAATAAATTTACCTGTTCCTTTATGGTGTGTTGTGTCCGTCGAGTTCTGTCCAATAATGGTCGCGGTCATGGTATATGTGTTTATGGTTCATTGGTCTACATTTATTCCGATGCGAGCGGTCAAGTTTGGAGCTTTCTTATCCAGTAAGGATTCCCCTGTGTAAAATCGTTTTGGCGCGATTTGTTTCTGACTGATTCTATGCCGATGTGATTGTGACGTTTGTCTATTGAGTGGTCGGATTGGTTGAAAGTGTGATAGTGTATGGGAGGATCTTCGCGTTTGTTTGATTATTTCTGACTTGGTGTTGCAAATCCGTGTGTAGAGTGACGTTTTCCGTTTTCCTGACCGTATTGTTTTTTGGGCATTTCAGAACAGGTCAATCAAGGTAGAATGAAGCCAGGTTGGATTTTGCAGCGGCCGAAAGCTCGTAATAAGTGTAGCGAAGAGAGCTACGTCTGAGTCTCTATTTCTTCTATTTCTCACGATATATATATATATATATATATATATACACCCTGGTAAACAAACATGACGTCATAATGTTTTGCAATATATAATTTGACGCCATGTTGGTTTCACCGAAATAAACAAAACGAGGTACATATACTATTTGTGTTGTTTTGTTGTTGACTTCTTATTGATTTTTTTGTCTCAACATGATTAAAAGTAATATATCATAATCTGACGACAATGCATTTTATGTATACAAGTCATCTTAACGTACTGATAAAATTATTTATTCTCTTATACATGTAAATGGGAGATTGGGAGTGGAGTTCGCTTTTTAGCTAGAGTATTTTGATGGGGTGGGTGGGTGTAGTGAATTATACTTATTTTTTCCTCAGTAGAATAAAAAGTAACATTACATATTATGTGACAACAATGCCTTTTATGCTATAACTATATAAATCGTCGATACATAGTGATAAAATGTTTAATTCTCTGAAATATAGAGATGGGAGTCGGGTTCACTTTTCAACTCTTTATGACTCGATTTATATTTTATTTCTCTTATCTGCTTATGAAGTGAAGAAATACACCGCATGAAAACACAATGTTGCTTGTTCAATAACTTTCATTATAATGTTGAATATTAGATATAACGTAATATATATTAATAATATTGTACAGTTGAATTAACATGTACATTGAACAATTAGCTAAACTTGTTTGTGTTATATTCACGGACCCGGCCACACGAGGCCAGCCCGATACATATTTATGCATATTTGAGTAGGTGGGCATGCATGCATTTGCATTTTTTCTCGCATTTACTGAATATCTATGGCCCTGTTTCATAAAAGTTGACATCATATCAATTTGCCATTCTACTTCAATTTGTGTAAAAATCCAGGGCTCTGATTGGCTGTGAAGCACTGTTGCCATGGTAGTTGCCACTAAACTGACATGGTATCAACTTTTATGAAACGTGATTATATTTCAAGAACTGCTTTCGTGTTTCCGGGTCTGCTGGGTATAGTGCAATACATGTATTATTTTCAAATAAAAAAATATCTGTGTTTAGTGTATAGCCCTTCATGCACGTTAATATGTCATGACTTGGGCATAGATTCTATTCTGTACATTTGTATTTTTAATCTTTTTCATATAATATTATACAAATAATGACTGTGTAGAGGTCGTTGCATCAAATTACCAGCCCGAGGTTGTCTTGAAAGGACTATTTTTCCCGAGACGAACGAGGGCTGGTAATTTGATGCAACGACCCATCATCACTGTCATTATTTGTTTTATTCAACGTCACGAAACTTAATGAAATTTTAAAGATGAAAAGTTTGTTTTTGTTGACTGATTATTGCTCAATTCGCCGGGTCATTTCGCCGCTGGCGTGCGTCTGCTGGTTATTGGCATGCGCGCAGCGCCATCGGATGCGACGCGACCGGAGCGTAAAAAATGCATAACCTTAAGTACGCGCCATAAATGGACGTTTCGGTGACGCGGGGCCAAATAACGTCAAATTTAGTACGCCTGGCAGTTCGGAAGAAAGTAAACCCACTCAAACGCGTATACGAGTTGCGAAGTTCCGCACGATAGCCCCTTATTTTTTTCGTGTTAAGAGTGGACTTTAGAGATACAAGCATAATATTGAACTAATTGAAGTAATGATGACTAATATAAATGCGAGAACCTGTGTGACAGCAAGCCATGCACAGTAGATTGGTAAAGAGTTATTCTTATTAAAAATTTGAAAAGATAAAGTTTTTGAGGATTGTGTTCTTGACACTTTCCGTGAAAGCATATTCGTATATTTCTCTCCACGCTCATTATTTATGAGTTTCCAGGTAATCATGGAAGAAATCGAGGCGACAAACGGGAACATCATCCCCGCACGAATTGACAGGTGGGACGATCAATATCATATAACCGACACACCAACACACACACACACAGCACACACACACACAACACACACACACACAACACACACACACACACACACCACAACAACGCACACAAACACACACACACACACATGTACAGTGTGCAATTTGTGGTGCGTCATGTGATGGTTGGGCATGGTGTGTGTTGGTGTGTGTGTGTGTGTGGTGTGGATTCCGGATCCCAATCGCATTTGTGACGTTTGTGCGTTTTACAACATGCCCCCACAAAAGTAGAAGACAGATCCGTTGAGATCCTCAAACCAAGGTTATTTCGTGCACAATTAGGCGACGACCCCTGGGTACGTATTTGGTAATGAGAATACCCTATTGCAGTATTTCACAATCAACACAATGTTTTACGGAGCACTTTGTCAAATACCATTATCTTCTCATTTTGTGGGTGTGTAAGTCACATTACTCTAACAAAACTCGATAATACGAGTGCGTAGCGTGCCGCAGCAAGCGCAGCACACACCCACACATACACATTCAAAACATACACCACAAACACACACGCGCGCGCGCACGGCACACACGAACACACACACTCACCAAGCACACACACATAGCAATATACACACATACACACACAACACATAATACACACGCACAACACATAAGCACACAGCAGGGCACACACACACCACATCACACACAGGCGCAGCCACACAACACCACAGCTGAACGATATACACACATGTAAAAAATGCAAGGAGCGACCATAATTTTGCTTCAAATTCACGGAACATTTTTTATTGTGACTTTATGAACGATCTATTTAATTGACGTATTATTTCTACGGAATTACACATTAACATGAGTTATTTCATTATTCGGGCATTAATAAGACACAATTACTTTCTTGTATGGAGGTCCCTTTCCAAAGAATAATTGACAAAGCTACTATGACGTTTATTGTTAAGCTTTGAAGATAAGCGCTTGCTAAAAACGATCAGCGGTTTAATGTAAAGTATTAAGTTTCGACCGAATTAGTTTTTATGAATTGTAACACGTTTTGCATAGAATAACCGGCTCAAACTTCCTAACATCAGAGGTCAAAACGATAAATGAACTACAGAACATGAAACGATAACAGCAGAGTACACACTTTATAATATTGTTAATCAGTATATAAAAGCCATGTACCCCCCGTGAGGTAAATTATAGATTGGATTTTGTTTTTAGTACGAAGTAATGTGTGTTCGAGCAGCCTACAGCATAGTTGGCACTTACTACGAGATTTTTATGCTTACGTAACTTATAATTAACATTTGTTTGAACTTTCAATATAAGACTTATTGCACAGTTTTCTGTTTCTACACTAATTTATCGTATGTTATATTGGTGTATAAGAAAGCTTAACTTTCTTTCAAGAGAATTATTCATTTATTCGTGCTGTTTGTGATTACCACTGTTTCTATTGAATCTATTGGTGCGGATAAAATGTCACAAATGTAATTATTGTCAACGGGAGTAACTTTTTATCATAACTTGTATAACTTTTGCATGACTTTGTATAGTTGTTGAATGCAGGGCTGTTTGTAAACGGAAGTCCACTATTTCGGTTTTCCTGAAAGAAACTGCCATACAAAAAAAAAGTATATAAACATAAATATACATTCAAACAACAATATTTATGAGACTAGTGTTACAGACATTGGCGTTTTGAAGCCAAAACCCGCGATCGAATCCTGCAAGAGACCATCTTTTTCAACCTTTACCTGGTTTTCACGACCCCGGAATGGTCAGGAAAGAGGACTTTGATCTAAAAGCTACTACGCTTCTTTATCTTTTCTAATTTTTAAATGAATCGAATTAAATTTCCATTTCCCATGATAAATCAAGAACTAAAGCGTGACAATAGATAAACAACGTTACCCATACAAGCTACAATTAGCAGTTAAAAAGAGCTAAGGTAAAGAAAATGGAGAATGAGAGGATCTTCACAAAGTAATAGAGGTAAAAAGATTTGAAGATCTTCAGAATCAAAGAGCAACAAGTACACTAAATGACAAACACAGAGACATATTGCACATAACCCACAAAAAAGTACACTCATAAACAGCCTGATTAAATAAGTTTTACAATTATCTGATATAAACCATTCTCATAAATGTCTTAACTTACTTGAAACTTTTCACAGCAGTGCATTGTTTCACATATTAACAGGAGCATCATTCCAACAATCTAGAATGCTTGCACTGAATTAGAAATTTGTAAAAGTGTTCTTCGCATACCTGCAAACGACGAAAAATCATATGCAAGATGTAGTATCTAAATTAATGATTGACTTATTTGCGCAAAAATATCAATTAAATGTTTCTGGTAACATGCTATTATTAAGGAATGCTGTAAGCAGAGACTGAATAATAAAAAGTAAAAGATATTGGTAATATATTCAAATTGTAAACAAAGCATTGATGACTCTCATTGACGACTTGGAGATATCCGTACAGCTCTTTTCTGTAACAAATTGCAACGCTCTAATAAATATTTCCTACAGGCACATAATGCCCATTTCTACAGGAAGAGAGTCAAGAGGTCTCTTTCATGATAAATAGTTGTTGATTAATGATTGATTTGGTGATAATTTGATGATTGAATTGATTGAATAACATGAGTTGATGATGGATTGATTGATTGAATTGATTGATTGATAGATGATGTGTGATTGATTGATTGATTGATTGATTAATGGCTTGCTGTAATTGAATTAATGATTGATTTGATTGATTGATTGATTAATTTATTATTAATTGTTCTGTGTGATTGATGATTGATTAATGGATGATAAATTGATTGATTAATTAATTGGATTTATGAAATAGAATAAGTCTGATTGATTTGATGATTGATTGATTGATTTGACAATATCATTTAATATTAGTCGCTCACAATATCCGAAGGCTGGTCGCGGGCACGGTGATCAAATAAAGAAACCGCTCAGCCACGTCAGTATCTGAGTCAATAACGCCATGCGGGCAGTCGAACCCGCAGCATGATTGCACCTACGTCCAGTTCTTCCCGTCGTCGTTCAAGCCTTGGCAATACCTGGCGCGCGTATACTCGAGTCGGTTGACGCACAGCTGTCGGTCATAGTACTCTACTGCTCTGCGGTGATCGCACGCCAGGAATGCATCCTGGCATATGTCGTGGCCGCCGTTCGGGTAGAATCTGGTGACCAACTGAGTAAAGAAGCAAATTGAAATGTGACAAAACAAACACGTACTAACTAGACGAGTGATATAGTCGCAATTGATTCAAATCAGGACAACTCCCCCCGAGGACAAAATTTTTTCGGATAGATAACTCCCAGATGACAACTCAACTAGAGAACTACTCCCTAAGAGTATAACCCCCCGGAGACAACTCCCTCCAAAGACAACTCCCCGGAGGAACAATCGCCCCGGAGGAACAACTCCTGGAATACAAAATACCGAGAGACAACTCCCGGAGACGCACCCCGAAATAGGACAACTCCACCAGAGAAACCAACTCCGCTAGAGCATCCTTCCACATAGGACAACAGGATAACTCCCCCGGAAGACAACACACCCCCCCCACGGGGATATTCCACCACCTGAATAACTCCGCCGGAGCAACAACTACACCCCCCCCGCAGACAGCTCTCGGCCGGAGACCACCCATAAGACAACTCCTACCGAGGACGCACTCCCCGCAAGAAAACCCGCACCTCACGACGACTCCCATCTATGCCGCAGCTTACGGGGAGAAATCCTAGGACATCGACTGGAGTGAAGAACATCAAACAATCTAGTTGACTACTATTGATTCGTATCAAGGATCAAATCTCCGGCCGACTCACCCGAGGAACAACCCCCGGACAGCTCCCCCGGAGGACTACTCCCAAAGGGCAACTCCACGGCAAGAGATCCACACCCCGCGAAGCGTACCTCCCCCATATAATAAGACAACTTCACCGAGTATAATCCCCAGAGACAACCTCCCCCCCCGACCCCTCCTCCACAGCCACGGACGATTCCCACCTGATAAACTCCGCCGGAGCACAAACCCCACCGGAGGACAATCCCAGGAAAACAACTCCTCTGGAGGACAGCTCCCCTGGAGAAGAACTGGCTTGTCAAGGCAAACGTAACATGGTAGCTTCTCTGGGAGTTGTCTTTTGGGAGTTAGTTCCTTTTTTAGAGGGGTGGTCTTCAGCCGGAAATTGACCTACGTGAAATAGTCCTAGATCCCATTACTTAAACGACAAGTCACCTAAGAGTGGCATTTTTATTCATTGTTCATTCTATACCCTGTAAAGTCGCACAATCTTATAAAACAAAAAATGTAAAGAAAAATGCTTGGGTGCAAATCTTAATATTTAAGTGTTGCCAACATGTGAAGAAACAACAGACTTGTTGATTTCGAAGACATTTCACAATTTTCATATTTTACATCCTGACTCACCATATGAAGCACTTGCCCTTAGCTTTCCGGAGTCGACATTATTACGGTATCGGGTGAACAGTCACCTATAGTGTCTAGAAATTTAAAGTTGATGTTCTCGATGAAATATAATATCTCTAACATGACAGCGTCTTTTGTTTCCATTACCTGCGCTAAGGGACCATGACAGGCGAGCTTGAGTCGGAGAGGGCCGTGTGCAATTTTAACAACAATTCTGATTCGTTCTGATATTAATAGGCCTACAACATAACCCGGACAAGCACCAGGCCTGCCACCCA